>APFE030912226.1:53307-130681 GCA_000404065.3 Pinus taeda | reverse complement strand
AAAATTAAATTAAAAAACAAAATAAAACAATTAACCCTCCCTTCTCCCATCCTCCTCCTTCTCTTGGGTCACCTCATAGAGTTTTTCAACCCTAGAGTTGGCCTCAGATGCCTCATGGAGGTTTTCAGTTAGGCCCTTTATTGTATATTTTTTTTCTTACTAATGAGAAGCTTGGTGAGCTGAGGGTTGTGAGCCTCTCAATCAAATTCATCTCCTTGTTAATTGAGCTAATAAACTCCTCTTTGGACAGAGGTATTTTGTACACTTTCAATCAATAATCATTGATAAGCAAAGGGATACCTTCTTCATCAATTGTTTTGATTTGGACAAACCCATTCTCATGACATTTTTCCACTAGATAAGGGCCCAACCAAGTTGTCATTAATTTTCCTTTGAAATACTTGAATCTTGAATCATACAGAAGTGTCCAATCACCTTCTTGAAAATATCTCTCCATACTTTGTTTTTCATGCCAATTTTTTCTCTATAGTTGGACTACCTCAGTGTGTAGGAGATCTTGCAATATAAATTCATCTAAACCATTGAGTTGGAGCAGCTTCTCTTGTTGTGCTACAGTGATGTCCAAGTCTAAATGAGTTGCCATTCTTAGGGTATTGTATGGAAATTCAATGGACAACAGGGCCTTCTTCTCATAGACTAATTCAAATGGGGTAAATCCAGTGGTGGTCTTCCAAGTGGTATTGTAGGACCAAGTGGCTTTTATAAGTTTGTCTATCCAATCCTTTTCGTTGTTGCTAACAACCTTGGTCTAAATTTTCTCCAAGGCTCTGTTTTTGACCTCTACTTTCCCATTTTATTAAGGATAATAGGCATTAGATGTCCTTTGCTTAATGTGGTGTTGGTTCATGATTTCTTCGATCGAATTTGAGGTGAATTGTATCCCTTCATAAGTGACAAACTCCTTGGGAAAACTAAACTTGTAGAAAATTTTCTCCCTCAGAAACTCAGCCACCTTCAGCTCAATTTTTTCCTTTACTTCCTTTGTTTTAGCCCATTCAGTCAGGTAATCAGTGCACATAATGATATACTTCTTCCGCCTTGATGGAGGATCAATGGGCCCAATGAAGTCCATGCCCCATTTCTTAAGTGGCTCTAAATTCACTTGAGGTTGTAAGGGAATTTCATCCTTAGGTGTGGGCTTACCCTTCCTTGGATATGGAATGGCCTAGGACAATCCCTGCATTCATCAAAAATTCACATTTCTCAGGACTTAATGAAAGTTTCATCTCAATGAACTTCTTTAAGACTTTACATGAATTAGAAAGAGCTTCCTAGAAGTAACAACCATAAGGGGTGAAGTCATCCATGTATATCTCAATAGTTTCATGAAAAAGGTCAGAGAAGATACTCAAAACGACCCTCTAGAAGGTAGCAGGGGCATTTCACAAACTGAATGGAAGGATCCTATAGGAAAAGGTGCCCCAAGGACATGTGAATGTGGTCTTGTCTTCGTCCTCAGGGATGATCTGTATCTGGTTGTACCCACTAAACCCATCTAGGAAGGAAAATAATCCTATTATTACAAGGCCATCCAGGAATTGGTCAATAAAAGGAAAAGGGAAGTGGTCCTTCTTTGTAGCCTTGTTAAGTTCTCGATAATAATAATAAAAAATCCTCCACTTCCCATTTTTCTTGGGGACTACGACAAGGGGGGACACCCACTCACTATCTAAAATGGGATATATGAACCCTGCATCCAGTAGCTTTTGTAATTCCTCTTTCACAATGTCCTTAAGAGTTGGACGCATCCTTCTTTGAGGTTGGCACACAAGCTTTCATCCCTCTTTGATGTAGATATGATGAGTACAAACTGAGGGATGTACACCTTTCATCTCCTTATAGTCCCAAGAAAAATCATCCTGGTGTTGCCTTAGCACACTGCATAATTGTTCTTCCTACTCAACTGAGAGAGAGGGGTTGATATTTAGAGTTCTAGATGGGCTATTCTCTACAACCTTGGCATGTTCTATGTTAGGGTCAACATAGCACAAATCACTACATGGGTTACTCTTAGATTCTTTCATCAATTCATCAACTAACATGGCGATGGGAGGTTGATTCTGTATGATATGGTCAATAAAGACGTCTTCAGCAAGCTTCCTTCCCCCTATAACAATGTCTAGTGTGTAGATAGGGTAGAGGAATGCCTCATAAAATTCTTCCTCTTCCTCATCCTCTAACCACAAGGGCAATTCATGCTCAATAAAAGGCTAAGTAGGAGGATACAACACAAGTTGTTTTGATAGATGCCCATTTTTTATGGTCATGTTCCAAGCCTACAACTAATTTAGGCATCAACAATGGCCAACCAAGGTATTCCTAGGATGAAAGGGTAGCCATTAAACTTGGTTTTGGGTAGGAGAACAAGGATATCAATGGGGTACTCCCAGGAGTTAATGGAGACCATTACATCCTCAATAACTCCCTCAGAAGCTATTGTGGATCTGTCTGCAAGATGCAGCACAATAGTGGTATTCCTCAAGGTCCCTTGGAGGTTGAGCTTGAGCATGATTTCCTTGGTCATCACATTTATTGCAGCCCCAAGGTCAATCAAGGTATTAGAGACCACAATGCTATCTATGTTCACATCCACTACTAGGATACTAATATCCAAGTACTTTGGGGAGATTACCCTCCCAACTATTAGATCAGATAGCTACCCAACAACATTGATAGTGGGGGTATCTCTTCCTCTTCTGTTGAGCCTTTTAAAAAATTCTTCCTTGATAGGCTTGTTGCAAATGGGGACATATTTGGTGGCCTGGAGAAGGGTTATTTTAACACAAATTCTTCAATTCTCCCATAAGTTTAGCCTCTTACAAGGTGTGTTATTTAGGGTGGACCAACCTCTTAGGGTAAGGAGGTGCATTGGCTTAAGGGGAATTTTTTTCCTTCTCTTCGTCAAGCTCTTTGGGTGGAGAATGTGGGTGAACATCTGGAATTACCTTCCCGGAACAAAGGTTGATCTCTTGGATTTCCACAACATAGGCAGGATATGATGTCTCCCCACTTTACATCTATTGTACCTACTTATTAGTTGTGTTTGAATTGGGTTGGCTAGGAAGTTTAGCTTGCTTAGGTATTTTATGGTGAGGGAGTTGTGGTTGACGTTGAGGTGGAGGCATTAAAGTAGGAGGTTGGGTTGTTTGAGGCCTTCACCCTTATGAGGAGTTGCTCCATTGAGGAGATTGAGGTGGATATGGTTGGAAAGGAGGGTCGATAGGTTGAGGAGTATAAGGCCAAGGAGAGGGTATGGGCCATGATGGTTGAGTGGAAGGGTACGAAGGCTGTAAAGGTGCATTCTAATTTGGATTGTAAGGAGGATAAGGTGTACCTTGCATGCTCTGTTGATATGGATGAGGGTCTTGGGGCCTCCTTTGGTTAATGAAGCATATTTTCTCCCAACCACCTTCTATCCCTTGGTATACAACTTTTGGGCCTGGTAAATAGGTACATTTTTCTATTGCATGGTTTTCCTCACAGATAGAGCAGACTTATACGACATCCAATGGGCACTAATTTCTAGGATGCCTCTTAATGTATCTAGGGAAAAAGATAGCCAATGCTCTTTTTTATTCCTCTTTCTTCCTTTTGATCTGCATAGTATCCATTTATAGGGAATAGGTATGGAACAATTCACTCTTGAAATCCTTCAACTTGATTCCTATCTCATGTTTGATGGTTGATGTAGAGGGGGATGAACTAACCAAGCCTTGACTAGACCTACCCTTTTTCCTAGCAGCCTTAGAGTGATTCCTGGATACTATCTTAATGTCATTATAAGGAAATTGGTAGATGTCTCCTCCAGAAAGCATGTTGAGGGTCTCCATTACATCCTCCCTGATCCCCTGGAGAAGAAATAGCTTGAGTGACTCAGGGTCAAGGGTACAGTTAGCATCCTATAATTGAGTTGGAATCTCTCCTCTTAGTCCTCTAAGGATTCATCTGGTCCTAGGGTCATCCTAAATATTTATTCTTTTGTTTCTTTGGACCTACATTAATCCATGTATTTTTCATTAAAGGCTTGTTGCATTTAGGCTCAGGTAATGATGTTGCCTCCAAGTAAGCCCATAAACTAGCGCAAGGCTACATCTTTAAGGGTGGATGGAAACAACTTCAACTTCTGTTCATCATAGGTATCATCATAGGTCATATAGACAACAACAAATTTAAACATGAAGGTGCCAAAGTCCTCATAGGTTAGGCCATGGAAATGTGGAAGGAAAGCAAGGCTTATATTCCTCATTCTGGCCTCCCCATCAGTTTCTCAGATAGGGAAAATCTCATTTAGTCTATTTTCATCCATGGTTTGGGTAGATGAGGTAGGCTTTTCTTCTCCTATGGGTTCCTAGGGAATTTCAGGTTGCTCACCTAGAGGGCCTTCTAACCCCCCTGTAGTCAAAGAGGGAATTTCACAATTACCGAAGAATAATGATGGTTGGATGCTTGAAGGAGTGGGGGTTTTTGGTAGGAATTTCCCTTGACTATCCCTACTCCTACGAGGCATGAAAGAACTAACTCTATTTTTTTTCGATTTTTTCTCTTGTTTAAAAGCTTTTAAATCAATAGTACTAATGAAAAACAGAAAAAACAAGCAACTTCTAAGTAGAAACACCACCTACTTGGACACCTCCATGGCAATGACACCAAAAAGTGATGATCCCTGGTATTGCATCAAGGATGTTGCAACCCCCAAGACTCTCAACTTAAATTATCAACCTGGGGTTCATACAAACTTAGAGGTGACAATGCTACATGCACAGTAGGCCAAGTTCTACTCATGTCACCCTCACTCATTGGATCAAATCAAAGCAAGTAGATAGCACTCATTCAACTAACTAAAATGATATTTTTTGTGGAAATACAAAAACATACCCCAATTTCAAGGAAAGGAGAATTAGCCTAATTGCAAAAATTAAAGTACCCATTCATTTGATGTAAAAAATTAATTGTAAGTGTAGGAAAGGAAATGACTACACTAGTTGCAAAAATAAACCATGCTACTCTATTTGCAAACAAATCAAATCAACATTCTACTTGAAAAATGGAAATCATTAATCTAGTTGCAAATTTCTTGGGAAGAAGAAATTTAATCTATAACACACAACTAGGAAATTCAGAAACTAATTCTAATTCACTTGCATTGAAGAGTTTCAAATGTGAAAATTTGCTTCCTAACTCTATTTGTTGTTTTGTTCTTGCAATGCAGTAAGGAGGGGTCTAGAGTGGTCCTTGGGTCTCCCTAATCATGGATTCAAAGCTTGGAGGTCATCATTCAATCTCAAGATACAAAAATCAAGATCCTAGGGAAAATTTGGTTGTATTTGGCTACTACTACAAGACTGCTACAAGGTGTTACAAGAAACTATGTTTTGCTATAGGAGTGCCCTGTTTTGTTACAGGAGTGGGTCTGAAAGCTTTCTGAGGCTAAGGAATATTTTCTAAATGTGGAGGGAGGTGGATAAGGGTGGATGAAGGATGTGTGAGGCATTTTTCCAAGATTATCACCCCTCAGAGGCCTATCTTGTGCAAAATTTCATGTCCATTCTGTCCTTCATTGGCCCTAAAAAGATGATCTCAGTGGCAAAGCTTAAGAGTAGTCTGAGGCTTCCAAGAGGATGGAAATGTCTAAGTCGATGTGAATGAGTCTTCCAACCCCTGCAAGTCACTGGAAGCTCTTGAAGACTAGAAATCACGGACATATATCTACTAATCAATAATGCAGTAAAATTAATCAAAGGGGAAAGGATGAGTTGAATTTATTTCTTCAATATTTATTCTATCCTACAACATGCATCTAATATATTTTCCAAATGATGATATTAACTTCTAATGTGCAAGAACCAAGCATGCAAAATAATTTAAATCCAAAGCCTAGCAATTTCCAAGGAATCATAAACACATATTTTTGGCTTGTTGTTGTAGACTCTTCACCTGCACTTCCCACAAGAGAGGTGGTGATCAAACCTGCAACTACAATTTTTGCAATCTAATTTCTACTTAAACAAAGAAAGAAATAGAACAACTTGAACAAGAAAGAAAAAGGAAAAATATATGAGAGGGGCTAAAGCCTCTGGGTTGGGCCCTAACCTAAGAGTTTCATCCCTCTTAAGCTAACTAAGATGTATATCAACAAAAGACATTTGATTAACAAAAGATAGAGTGCAAATACACAATATCAAAATGGAGATAATAGTCTCAAGTACTTGGCCTTCAATAGCTATTCCTAGCTCTAAGATTTCAAATCCTAATGAGCCCTTAGGCCTGTTTATTTATAGAAAAAGTGACTAAGGGGCAGCTCCCTTGAGATGAGGATGCTTCCCTCCAAAATATTGAAATTGGTGGATATGGTTCCCTTAGATATCCACATGCACTTGAGTTCCTTCGCTATCAGTGGACTTCGAGCTATTGGTGAGTAATCTTGGGACTCAAGTCGAGTTGGAGAGTTAATGTAGTGGAAAATCCTCCTATATTCTCTCTCGATACCTCCAACAAGCCCCTGCATAGTAAATGTCTCCAAAAATTCTTCTTTTGCCTCCATATTAACCACATTAGGCCATGAAATATGACATGCACCCTTTAGTCTCCCTACTAAGCATGTCATGGCTAAAAATGTAAATTAATGTGAGAAAAAGATATTTTAAAGGTTGGGGGATAGCACAATGGACCTCAAAATATACCTATTGATGGGAACCATTAGAAATTTTGAATCAAGGTTGGAACTTATATTGCACAAGTTTTTGAGAAAATTTTGGAGCAATTTGAAAAGGTTGTTACCTAGGAGGATTGGTATACTCATATCTAGAATGTTTGATTTGTACTTATGCAGGAATGAAAAAAATTACATATATAAACATAAGCACAAAGATACAGTATAAATAAATCTTCATTTCATTAATATCAAAGAACTAAAAAATGTTACACACAGAATGGGAATAAACTAGCTCGGGCGATGGTAGCTTATCTCTGAGAAGAGATGTGGTGGTTGCATGCCTCTAAACTATGTTACAATGAGGATCAAGGGCCTTTTTATTATTGAACAACAAAGGTAAACCATAAACAATCAAAACCCTAACTCGAGGAGATGGAGCACCAAGAGTTTATGGGCTCCAATGGGGTTAGTTGGGCAGCCAACTTCCCGAGGTCATAACTTGGTCATATAATCTTCATTTGACATGTACGATACCTGGTTAGAAAGGTATCTATGAGTAATACATTATTTGTAGTAGGCCCTACCTATGGATATGAACCTACTACGGACCTCAATAAAACATCATTTAGGGGTTTAAAACAGCTCTGAAAGTTCAAGACCCGAAAAACTACCAAAAATAGTAAATTGTGATATAATCAAGGAAAATAATGAAATTGCCTGGAGTTACAAGTGCAATAGGCGGGTGGCCACAAATATCCATTTAAATCAGTCCTCCCCCATTAGGGAGAAATGGTCCCCATTGCGTGTAGAGCCTCCATGAGGTGAGGAAATTTCTGCTGAACCTGGCCCCTGGTGAGCCACTTGCCCTGGTGAATGAGTTGGCTTGCTTTGACAACTTGAAATAATTGGATCCTCTAATGGTGAGTGTTCTTGATCTATGTGCCCATGATCCTATCAGTTGTGTCTTGTTTGATATAGCTTGGGTTGATCTCTATTGGTGTCACTTACTCAACAATGCCAAATGTGTCCAACAATGGAAGAAAGTATGGATGAAATCGGTCCACATTGAATATTGGGTGCATGCCAAGGGATGGTGGAATGTTGAGCTAGAAAGCATTGTCCCCAACAACCTTAGTGATGGTGTAAGATCCATATCAGATGAGGAAAAGATTTCGGTGGTCCCCCATGAGGCATTCCTTCTACAAATGTAACCAAACTGTGTCTCCCACCTAGAACTTGTGTGGCACCCAATGTTGATCATGACTCTATTTGTACTTAGCAATTGCTATGTCCAATATGTCATGGACTTGTAAGTGGATGTTTTGACTGCACTCAATGAAGTTGTTAGCTCTATTAGCTTCGGATTGGACATTAGCCAAGTCTACTTGAGTAGATGTAATTGGTATGGAAACATACATGGGACATAGTGGCTAGAATCCTAATCCCACCTAAAAGGGGCTATGGATAGTTGAGTTGTGGAGAGCTTTGTTGTAGTTGTGTTGGACATAAGGGAGGTGTTCATCCCATGTGCATGGATGTGTTGAGTTGTACATATGCAGGATGTGTGCGATCATCTTGTTGACGACCTCTATCTGGCCATCAATTTTGGGGTGGAAGGTCATGGAATTAGTGAGCTTGGTATCCAACAACAACTAGATGCTTGACCATAATGTACTTAGGAACTGTAACAACCCTGGTTAAAAATCCATGTAAAAAATATAGTACCAAGGTAATGGGACACATATTCCAAGCTGAATGGTGGGAAAAACATCCTAGTGGGTGGCAAAGGCAATGAAAAAGGCTTTGAAAAGGAAAAGAGGTATTAATTGGCATTTATTTAAGAAAATAATGAAAATTAGGAGAAAAGGAAGGTGAAATGTCACATGTTTCACGTGAGGAGGAAAATGAAGGAAAATAATGGAAATTGAAGAAAATAGAGGCCTCATTGATAAAAAGGCTTTTGAGGATTAGTTCATAGTCTTTTGTCAATTCAGTTTTGGAGCTCTCTCTCTATTCTTTCTCTTTCATACTCTTGGACACTTAGAGTTTTCTTGGAGCACTCATGGAGGAGTGTGGCACAGTTTAGATTTGGAGCGAGAAGGAAAAGGAAGAGTAGGAAAGCGTAAGAGGATATCGGGGTCATCAACTGCAACGGGTTTTTCTCATAGGTACCTATTTACATGTATGGTTACCTTTCTAGTTTTTGCATGCATGGCATATGCATGTGTTTTCTTGGTTATGATCTGTCATTGGCATGGAGGAATGCCTAGATTGATGGTGGATTTTCTTATCCTTTCCATTTCCTAGAGAGCCATGGTGTTGTGGGTTTCTTTCCTTTTGTTTTTTGGTTGGTTGTAATATTCCTTTAGCTCTGGGTTGATTTATTATCTCCTAGAGCCCTAGTTGTACAAATGCTCTAGAGCCCTGTAACAGCTTTGGTTGAGTTACTAGTCCTAGAGCCTTGGTTTGAAAAACACTCTGGAGCCATTGGTGGGTTGATTTACTAGTCTTGGAGCCTTGTTTGGACAAATGCTTTGAAACCCGATAGCAACTATGGGTTGAGTTACTAGTCCTGGAAGATTTGGTTGGAAAAAACTCTTTAGAGCCCTCGACAACTTGGGTGGAGACCAACCTTTGGATGGTTAGTGATGTCCAACCATGAGGGGGAATCACTGGTTGAGGGTTGAGGTGGTTTGTCTCTGGAAGCCCTGGTTTGATTTTGTTGAATGTGTTTCATGACATCCCACATTAAAGTTTGGAATATCACATGGGGGTGACTGGCTGAAAGAGAGATTTGGTTCAGCGTAGTCTATGGTTGGGTGGTTCGTGGAAGTCCTAAACCTAGTTTCATTTTGCATATGTTAATAAGAGATTCTTTCCTCTTGTATTTGATAAGTAAATATGCTTGTTTATATGTGATATTTATGGCTGAAATATCCCTGTTATTTTTGTTGGTTATATGCTGGTTATGAGCATGTTTTATGGTAGTGATGATGTATGGATCTCATCATGTTTTGATTTGTAAATGAATGAACAATGAATATATGACCTAATATATGATAATGCAGTTAATGTGATAAGGCATTAATGTTTCTTAGTGATTCTAAAATAAGTATGAGACCCCTATGCTCAGATATGTTCTTATGACTTGTAGAGTGCATATTGTGACATGTTTGGTGGTATGCCTGTCATCGCTAGTAGGGGTCTAGTCAAGTATTTGCATTAGTATCATTTTTTCATTGTTACTTTTAATTCCTGAAGGTTTCATGGAGTTCTAAGTAGTGGCTTGAGTCCCAGCCCCAAAAAGGTGGCATGGAATCTAGGGTCGCTTGCTCTGAACTAGCTAAAAACATCTGTAGTCACTTGCATTCCCTTGTTATGGGAGCAATTAGAGGGTTTTAATTGCATGCATGCCCATATCATGGGAGTGAATGATGCCCTAGGTTAGTAAAATGTTAGGTTGCCTCAAGGGTTGGTCACCTCAAAAGGTTCGTTGGCTCCTGGAGGTTTGTAGCCTATGTAGAAGGTCAGATTGATTGTGTTGTGTCGATTCCACTTCCTTGACTGTACATGGGGATTTGAATCAGATCATAGTAGACTCTCATCACACGTTTACCCCAGAAGACTGGTTAACTTGGGTAAATGTGGGAGGAGGGTGTTATAGGAACCTGTTGTCCGATCTCAAATAATGGACTGTGGGATCCCAAAGTGTATCCATACTCGTTCAAAGAAGAGTTTGGCAATGGCTTCTGTTGTGATTCTCTTCTTGTAGGCCACCAAAATGGCCATCTTAGAGAACCTATCAACAACCATGAAAACACAGTCATTGCCATGCTTGGTAGAAGGAAGGCCCGACATGTAATTCATGGAGATGGATTCCTAGGGTCGGCTAGGAGTAGGCAAAGGAGTATCCAGGTCTTTCTTCTTGATTGTAGGTTTGGAAATGGAATAGTAAGTGTAGGATCTAATGTACTTCCCAACATCATGTCAAAGGTTCGGCCAATAAAAATACTTCTACAACACTACCACTATCTTTGCTACCCCAAAATGTCTAGTGATCTGATTGTAGTGCACCTCCAAAATCATATTGGAATGCTTGTTTAAAGGAACACAAAGGTGTCGCAAGTGGCATAATGTGTCCTGCAGGTGAAAGTATGGAACTTTCTTACCTTCCAGGAGCACATGGTATGTGGCGCCAAATTTTGAATCGCTCTTGTAAAGATGCAGTCATTCCGATGTCTCGTGTCCACAAGAGTCAAGCACAATGGGCAACACCATAACTGAAAATCCACTGAGGTAGTCTACAACATTATTAGTTTTTTCCATCTTGTACTTAATGTTCAAATGGAACTATTGCAAAGATGTGGACCATTTCTGATAATGATCATTCTGCAACTTTCCTTGTGTCTGTATGAACTACAGGGGTTGGTGGTATGTGTGGAAGAATGTTTCCTTCCCCACAATGTAATTCTTCCATTATCATTAGGCTTGTAGAATGGAATAAATCTATTTATCATAGGTGGGATACTTTTGGACTGTATCTGAAAGTGTCTCACTGTGATATGCCATTGGACTCCCTTAGAGCTTCACCAACTGCATAGTCAGAGGAATTTGTCTAAATTTTAAATGCTTGTTACAAGTCTAGTAATGTGAGCATTGATGCAAAGCAGAGGCGATGCTTCAAATCACAAATGTTTTCTGTTGGAATTTTGACCAAAATAACTTTTCATTCACTCTGTCCTTGGTGACTTGACTCAAAGGAAAAGTGATATGAGAGAATCTAAATATGAACCTGTGATAGAAATTGGCAAGACCCACAAAGTTGCAGAGCTCTGTTAGAGTGGTTGGGGCTAGCCAATCCCAAATAAATTGTATCTTGGTTGGGTCCACATGCACACCCCACTCATCAATGATGTACCTTAGATATTGAACATGGGTCATACCAAAAGTTAATTTCTCCAAATTGGCACACAATTTGTGTTGTTGTGGGGTTTGGAGGACCTGTCAAATGTGGTGTATGTGTTCTTACCAACTATGGCTAAAGATCAGGATGTCCCCAAGATATAATACCATGAACAATTTGGTGAAGGGCCACAAGATGTCTTCCATCAGCCGCATGAAGGTTGCGGGGTCATTCATCAACCCAAAAGGCATGACTAACCATTCGAAAAGGTCCTCCGTGGATTTGAAGGTAGTCTTCCACACATCGGAGGGTTCGATTGATACCTGTTGATAACCGGACTTCAAGTCAATCTTGCTGAAATATTTGGCCCCCTTGAGTTGGTCCATAAGGTCATCAATCTGTTGGATTAGATACCTATTCTAGATAGTGATGTTATTCAGCACCCGGTATTCAATACAGAGCCTCCAAGTTTCATCCTTCTTCTGTACCAACACGATTGAGCTCCCACAAGGTGATGAACTTGGCATGATGTTCCCTTTCTGCAATATCTCCTTAATCTACCTCTTGAATTCATCATTCTCCATAACATAGTGTCAATAGATTGTTTCATTGGGTAGCGACACACAAGGGGTCAAATCGTTGGAGTGCTTGACCTGACAGTTAGGGGTACCCCTATGGGTGAGGTGAAGATGTCCCTATACTCCTCTAGGACCTTGTCCATTTGCTACTTTCATGCAAAGGAGCCCTGTCTATAGGAAATGGATGTGGCCACAATCTTCCTCTTGCTTTGAGGGTGAATCATAAGGAAGACAAATTTCCTGATCTAGGAAATGATATTACTGCATTGTTTAGCAGAGATCAAATAAAATATGGTAGGCGGCGCTACCTCTAGTATCCTGTATAGTTTCTGACCAAAAGTAATAATAAAAATTATAAGGTATAAATTCGTATACAACATCACACTTCCATAGTTATGGCTAACCTAATAAAACGTCACAAACTTCCAAAGGGGAAACATCGCATAATACCTCATCTGGAAAGGGCTTTATGTTATAAGGCAGGCGACGCTATTGGCTGACACAAAGATCTTGCCCTTGGTGGGGTCACTTGATGGTGTATTGATGTGGGTGTGGCGTCATTGGAAACTTCAATCTCTTAATGACCTCGGTTGAGATCAGGTTCTTCTGGCTCTCGCTGTCAATGATGAACTACACCAATGAACCCTTTACCCACATTTGTGAGTGGAAGAGGTGCTCCCCATCTTGTGGATCCTCAGGTACCTCCTTTTGGATCTTGGTGGTGGCTACAATCATAGTGGGTTCAAAATCAATGATGTACTTTCCGTTTTCGGTTGCCTTGTCAATTTCTGGCTCAGAATTAGAGCATGCATCCATCTCTGAGTCTTTTAGCTCAACCACCAGCGCCTGCTTCACACATTTGTTTATGTTGTGAGTGGGAGTTTTCTGGAACTCACGCCACTTTCTAGTGTATTTCTTCTCCTTCCCATTATTATTGGCTTGCAGCTTCGAGGAGTTGTACTGGGAGGTCGCCACCTGACTCTTCCCTTTACTCTGTGGCTTGAGGGAACCTTTGCTCTGCTTTGGGTTCGCAGATCCCAAGTCTCTCTTCTTCTGCTTGAGTTTCTACTCAATCTTGGTAGCATATCAGTGTGCTGCACCAAGCGAGGAGATGTCCAGGAGCTCCATTTCCTCCTAAATGTATTTGTATAAGCAACTACAGTACTTGATCACCAGATGTTTCTCAGAATCTTTGATACCCAACTTTGTGCACAAGGTATGGAAAATATTCGTCATCTCATGCACATCTTGATCCCTTTGTTGTTGCAACATAGTCCATTACATGTACTTGTCATCATATCTCCCCACTGGATAATATTGTTCCTTGATGGCATCTCAAAAAGAATTCCAAGTGGGTGCAACTAAAAATAGTGAGGTTTCTTTCTTGTCCTTCTATTCAAAGTATGTTTCACATTGGTCCTTGACATGGGCGATAGCTTTGAGGAGTGAAAATTAATATTTTTCCTAAGAAAAATCATGAACCGAAAAATATCCTTCCAACATATTTATCCATCTATCTACGGCATCTACATCTATCTAGCCTTCAAATATGGGAATGTCAAAGTTGACTTGTAACTTGAAGGAAGTGGTGCCTCCAGAGTGGCTTTCGGATGAAGATGTGTTGCCTGTGGGAATTTGCCGAAGGATTTGGGCAAAGTTTCCCATAATCGTGTTCCTTTGTTGCTCGAGGGCTTCTTCGAGCAATATTTTGAAAGGATCTCCTGCTCTCTCAACTTTCTTTTCTTCTGCCATGGGAGGTCATCGAGTTTTGCGAGCCCAGTCTTGGAAAGGTGCAACTAGTTCGAGCCCTAACTACTTATACCCTGAACTCATTGGGGGCATGCAAATAAAAATAGAGAAAGAGAAGACCACTGTAATACCACTAATCCAAGCTTATGCATGAACAAAATGGAACATAGATATAAGCATAAACACAGAGATGTAGCATAAATAAATCTTCATCTCATTAGTATCAAAGAGCTGAAAGATGCTTACATACAGAATGGAAATAAACTAGCTCAGGTGATGGTAGTTTATCTAGGTCTTTCTGGGTACTACAAGATTTGTGGTGGCTATGGGCCTACTATGGACCTCAAAAAAATGTCGTTTAAAGGGTCAAAATGGCTCAGGAAGTTCAGGAAATGAAAAACTACTAAAAATAGTAAATTGTGTTATAATCAAGGAAATTGGTGAAACCAAATGGAGGTCTAGGTGGAATAGGCTGGTGGCCACCAATATCTACCTAACAGGGAAAATTTTATGAAGCACCGTAAATTTATATGTATAATAAATGGGTGAATCCCCATGATACATAGGAAACATGAGAGGTGATTTTATCAATAATATAATATGTATATATAATTTTTTTGGCGAATCTCTCACCAGATTATATTATCTTGTAAAGTCATGGTGAATCTTTCACTAAATTATAAAATCTTGTAAGATCTTGGCAAATATTTCACTGAATAATAAAACATTGTGAAGTCTTGGCGAATGTTTTGTTAAAGTATGAAACCATATATGATAATAGGAAAACATATTCATTAAACTGTAATATGCTAACATACATGTTTGGAAAAAAGAAACATAATTTTCTCTTCCTACAAACAATGTTGCAAGTTCTAGTGGCCATGTTTGTCAAGGTTCTTACTGTACACTCTTTCATATCCTTCTATTAGTTTTGATAATATTCCACAACAAAGTTCTTGTATGTGTTGATCTTGACCACCATTTTTGTCAAGGTAGGAGAGATTAATCTTTTCTCTACCACTTTTGTCAAGCTATGAGAGATTAATGTTTGTACAATTTTTTTTTTACTATTCTCCCAAATTTTGTTTCCTAGAGTGTTTCCATCACTACCTTGTTGATTCCATATCCAACCAATTTCTCAAATGCTAGCCTAACTGTGACAAAGGACTTTCTTTCTTCTACAAATTTGCAGCCTCATTGTAAGTAGAAGTTGTTATATTTGTAGGGGAAATTTATAAACACATTCATTCACTCTCCGAGTAGTTTTTAAGCCATCGAACTTTAGGTAGTTCATCCTTCCATATGATATTTGGTCATTACACTCTGTTCTTCAAGAAATATATAAGTTATGAAAGTCATTCTACCATGTCATAAAGTGTTGAATCGTGGGAATCCCATACCCATGAACCTTACAGGTGGTGTTATGATGCAATCTTCTGTTTTGAGTCATTATGTTAAAGTCCCTCGCCTTCAAGCAGGCTTTATGAAAGTAGGAAAATGAAATAGGCCCCCCTTACTTACCGACCTTCCTTTCTCTTACCTGAATAGTTATATCTTACCCAACCAATAAATGGTTCCTACCTTGAATGATGGAGTTTAATAGACCAACAATAAAATATTTATGTAACTCTGGTCCCCACCACCTAAACACCTTATGGTCCAGCACAAATGAAGGCATGTTAAGGATTTCTTCAGTAGTCTTCATAAATATCATTTCAATTCATATTCATCATGGCTTCCGCTAACCACTCATGTAGGGTCACTTGGCTTGGCAATGCAAATTGCTCATTAATGCTTCCCATTACTCAACCACCTTCAATCATATTCATTTCAACAATTTCATTTTGATTAGCATTTGTAAAAAATTTATGTGGTTTTTGTCATCAACAACTACTATTTTTTCTTGAATTTCTCCATCATATTCTTAAGTAGCATTTTCATGTTCATCATCATCACCTAATAGATGATAACATCCTTGAGCTAGACTCAACATGTTTATAACAACTTTTGCATATTTATCACCAGGTATTTCAAAAACTTGGCTACAAGCCTCATCATTGGTAAGAGCATCATAATTGACTAGCCAAATTCCATTGCACCTACATTCCTCATTAATATTAGAGTGTTCCAAGATACTTTCAATAGATATGCTAGCAATTTCAACTGTTTCAAACATTTTTACCTCTCTCCATGGGTTCTTTTCTATCCAATTTATTCTCTCAAACCTTAAATAATTCTTAAAAGGCCCAAACACACTTCTAGGGGTTGCAACTTATGAGTAATGTCTAAGCGGTGCCAACACTATGTATTCCTATCGTGTTTGCCTCTGTGGTTTGTAAAACTATGTTGTTGTGATGGCCATAAAAAATTAACAAGTATATGTTTTTAAGATAGACACCTCTAGGTAAAAAGTGACAAAATGGTATAGCCAAATCATAAACAATTATTTAGACATCCATGCATTAGGATGTGCAACCACGGATATTCCTTGCTCACAATTCTTGACATGGTTTTTCATATTTTTATTTCCCTAAAAAAAATATAAACTAGACATTGATAAACCAATTGTAATTGCACAACAAAATATAGTTATCCACGTTGTTGTTAGGAAACACTTTGGCACATTTTCACTCATTCTCTTGGCCTTTATCCACATGCCACAATTCCTTCCAACTTGGAAAGGAAACTCGTCACAATTGCATATATATTTTGTAAATTGTATGAATGATCTGTGTATGCCTTGGATAGAGTGTAATAGAACTTAGTCAGAATTGTAGAGTGTAAATCCATAGCTTTGTCTCTATTTAGGATTTCAATTGTTCATAATTCCAGCTCTTGATATATTTTCTTAACTCTTGCACACCCTAATTTCCCCAAAATTCATCTTTGAATGGACTCAAAGTGGAGCAACATTAGCCTTAAGTTGTATCAACTCTAGGTCATGGCCAATTTCAAGTATCTCCTTACATCAATCAACTATTTCCTCCTTTTGTTCAATTAACACTGTAATAACCCCTTTCTTCTTCTTCCTTGCATGAGGTATTTAGCCAATAATGTATTAATACTGGTGAGTTCCATATTTTCTCACTGCAAATCTTATTAAGCATCCATTAAAGTCAACATCATCAATTTCCTTTAGCATGTCCTTTTTAGTTTGGCCTTTGTTAACACGAATATTCTTGGTTAAACTTGCACCTTGCACTATAATTCATGCAGAAGCACCACCTTCAACATCTACATCATAAGCTCTTAAAATTTTATATCATTATTCTCTTCAAAACCTACCGGATTTAACTCCTCATTTGAGGAAGAGTTTTGTAGATGATCAACCCTTGTCACTTGCATTCTTACCCTCACAAGAGAAACACTATTTCCTCATGCATGATAGAAAAACATTAAATAAACAAATATCGTATAATAATAGAGGTTGATGTAGTGCATAACAACAAGGAAATGAAACTTTTTAAGGAAAACATAGGTGACAAGAAACAAAACTTTAAAAGGAGAGATTTTATGAAATAGTGTTGATCCCTAACTAAAGATTCGTGGTGAGAGAAATGTTTGCAGTGACCTATAGAGTAGTATTGTAAACTGAGTTGAAGAAATGGTGCTTCTATTAATGATGGTTTATATTTATAATGCTCCATTGGAAATCTTGATTGATGAGTCCCAAGAATAAAGATACATTATATGAAATTCTGCCAGTGATCTAGAGAGAAGTATTGTAAAATGAGTTGCCACAATGGTGCTTCCATGAATTATAGATTAAATGTATAACATTCCATTGGAAAGTTGAGTGGTGAATGTTCATCGACATGGATTGCATATGCAGAATGATTATATCTGTGTCTAGGATTGATTTGATTACGATCTAGGGGCTCTTAGTTTCTCCTAGCCAATGTTGGTGCTTCTAAAATGTCTAATGGCCCTAGCAGATTGATTTGATTAATGGTCATTTTGAACATAGTTGAATAAATTACTCCTTTGCATTATAGATTGCAAACTTAGGGGTGGGTCATGGAAAGAATTGAATGATAAGCATTACCTATTCATGTCTGATCAAATGCACAAGGGGAAAGAAGCATTGGGCTCTATATGGACATGAGGTTATACATATTGGAACATCATTTACTGCAAACGTTTTCCAACAATCAACCTCTCTGTCAGATGTGATAGGTAATCTGTACATCAAAACTGAACCTTGTTGGACTAAACATTTGATGGTTCTTAATGTCTAAGGATTTGAGGTGTCTTTATCTTAGATCATTTAAAGATGTGTTTGGACATGATGTTTTGTATGGTAGTGAACTATGAGTCACTTTATAGACAATTGTATGCCTAGTGAGTTTATGGACTATTTTTAAACTTGTGTGCATTCTTCGTTATTTTAATACCAATTTTATAATGTGTTATCGATGTGCTGTGTTCCAATTTGTTATAGCTTCAGAGGTCAGGTTCTATCTCCACTATTGGTCCCCATTCCACTACCAGCTTCCCTCCCCTAGTTTATCACCTACTCCAGAATCACAAGCTCATGAGGCATTGATTACAATTGAATAGAACCAATGAGAACTTGCCAATAATATCAATGGAGTTGCAACAATAAAAAAACATAATTAGGTCACTGTATCAGGATAATACATTATGCATGCAATAATGCTTGCGAGAACAATCTCCATTACAGTAGGAACAACTAAGGATCATGACATCAAATACAAAAAGATTCAAAGAATTGATCAACAAGAGGTGTTGCTTAAGAATAATGTATTACCCCACAAACAAACAAACAACACCTCACGTTTAATTTCAAATGTATTATTACACCACAAACAACACCTCATGTTTAATTTCAAATGTATTACAACAAAAAACAAAGGAACTTCCAATATAAAATCCAAAGAATCAAATACATGCATAATCCAGTAGGGACTTCTGTGTTTTGGCAGCGGAGTAATGAAAAATAATCCAAACTAAAAAAAAATGTTATATTTTGATGACTGACATATCACAACAGTCGTGTAGGAGTTAGAACAAATCATGCACAAACACCACATTATGAGACATAAATTCCCATTGAAAAATCAAAGTAGTTGATCAAAAACAAAAAACTCTCAATTTTGTAGCCTGCACCAAAAAAACAAGCACAAGAATTTGAGATGATGACTAGACACAGGAAAATCATGGCTGTTGTGAAATAACCGAGTTGCCTAAATAATGTTACCTTATTCGACCAATAATACTCAAAAAACAAAAGTACATTCTACCATTTCTGAAAGAGTCGAGTTGGAATGTACATGAACATTAAGGTTTCTCATTAAAACACCATTACTATTTGATAAACCACCACGGTTGTAGATGACTTTTAATCCTGATCTTCGACACATGACCTAATTAAATCATATTACTTTATGTCATCCATGACACAACAACAAAAGTTTTATATTCTTCCATTTTCAAGAGAGCCCAGCTAGAATGTATATGCAAATGAAAATTTTGCATTGAGAAAGAAATTATTACTAATTCAAAACATGCCAAGATTTTACCTGTAACATAAAACTCAATCGTGATGTTCAGAACCTAAGTTAATGGAATCATCCCAATACACCATGCCCACAATTCACAAAATCTTTTACATCCTGCTAATTCAAGGAGATATTAGTTGGAATATATGTATATGCAAATGAATGTTAACCAAGGTCTAGAAGCAATTACTCATATGTTTCACAATCCCAATTTGGAAAACTCCCATTATTCTTTTCATCACTTCCAACTGAAAACAATCTCTAGCAATGTGAGACTGTGCTTTGAACATCTAGTTGGTTGAAAGGCCTTGCATTTGGTGGTCACACAAAAATTTGAGCATTCAAGAGTCAAATATTTTGAAACAAAACTTAACCCATGTTCATTGTTTAGATACTATGATTCCATTGAATAATACCCTCTCCTGTTAAGAGAATTAAGACCAGAAGACTGTTAAATCAAAATCTAAACAATGTTTTCAACAGGGTCTTACCTAGTCAGTGAAAGAGTGGTATTGTTATCACGACCACTGGGATTCAACTCCCCCAAGTGACATGTTCACCTCTCATGGACTGTCATACCTCCACAAGGGGCTGCTTATTGTGTATGGGACCAGTTACAAGTCCTATGCAATTTTGGCAAAATAGATATCACCCAGTCATGGTATATTTTACAGTGCCCAAGCACATCACATCACGTCTCATAGCCTTAATCGAACAATCCTTGCACTTTTTTCTTCACCCCATAAAACTCCATAACAAATTATATATACACTTGTTTGGAATAAGTGAATCCAATAGTAATTGGATCAAATACTCCACTTATTTTTTTGTGTTTTTGGCTCTCAAATTTGTCTCTATATGCTTTGCATTCCTCTGTCCTATAGACTAAATGAGAGCTTGAT
Organism: Pinus taeda; assembly: GCA_000404065.3. NCBI lineage: Eukaryota > Viridiplantae > Streptophyta > Pinopsida > Pinales > Pinaceae > Pinus > Pinus taeda. The sequence continues at coordinate 110,354 of APFE030912226.1, read as the reverse complement.
TCTATAGACTCATTAAACTCGAGATATAGCTTCCTAATAGTGTAAGTCCCAATTGATCTAATATACTGACTAATACTAATATAATTCAAAATAGTAAGAGTAGTCAACCAGTCAAATGAAACACAGACAGGGTGTGTAATGTCGTAAATTCAGTAATCAAACCCTGTGTAAATACCTACTCAAGATATGTCAATTCTATCTATAAACCATGGATAGGATGGTAAATTCATTCTATAAAGGGTATGTACAATAAATGTAACGGTAGCACTTTCTTTCTATTTATTCCTACCTAAGCCTTTATGCCTACTATTCCCAATACTTACTCTTAACCAATAGAAGAGAGTCTAAATAACTGCTCAGGAAAATGAAGGATTGAAAGGGTGTACCATACAAATTATGTAGACTTTTTTTGCCAATAAATAAAATAGAAAACTCAACATCCATCACACCAAAACAGAATCTATATGCTTATACTAGGAAAGCACATAAATTCAAGAAAAATATAGATCTCAACATGGTTAATTGCTATAATATACAAATGTGACCAATTCTTGCTAGCCTATGTGAGATGATGAATGTAACAATAAAATATTAGAAGCCCAATTGATTGAAAATGTGTCATGTATACATGGAATCTATGCATGTATAGAAGTATCTTAGTGAAAACACTTTATGAAACTGTGTAATCGGCCCAATACCTGGGCCCTTGATAATTATGGAATATTGCTTTCCAGGCTATATAAAATATCCATAGTCACACCACATAAATAAGTGTTATAATAGCTTCCATAAAAGTTATCAATATTTTTCAACCCAAAATTCTTGTGACGAAAAAAAAGAGTCGTACATAATTTGAAATAAATAAAATGGAAAACTCAACATCCAACACATCAGAATAGAACGTTTCAATGCTAATGCTGGGAAAGCACATAAATTTAGAAAAAATTCAGCTTAAAACATTATTCATCACTATAATATACACATGGAACCAAATCTTACCAACCTGGTTATCGTCACTGAAGCCCAACCTAAAATTTAATAAAGGACACTTCTGATCTTGTGAGCACGTCATATATCTAACTAAGATTTTCAGGGCCAACACCAGACAATGGAAATTGGCTAGCAAATGATTCAACCCGATTTTTGAAATCAACAATGCTATTTCATAGCTGGAAATTGTCTGACTTAATAAATTCTATAAAAGATTTTAATTTTGTACTTTTCACAAAGCCCCTAGCCTTAATGTCTATCTAAACCCCCTCATGGATAAAATCTGCACCCTTAATAAATTCATCCTCAAGAAGTCCACGGGTGGTTAATGTAGGAGTCCCTATGTGTATACCACCAGGAACGATAAAACTTTTATCACCTGAAAACGTAAGGTATTAAAGTAAGCTATATCATCCCATGGAGAAAGGAAAATCAATGAATCCCTTACATCTAAATATACAAAGAAAAAAATCATGTAACCTGGTACAAAATTCTTGTTTAGTGTGATAGAGGCAACATCTAAAACATCCTCTACTCTTGCACCATCAATGCCCTATCCAAGCCCATTAATATATACCATGTTATATTCAACCAACTAAATCCAATAGAAATCAATATACAAGTAGGTTGTGTACTCCAGCATGTGAACAGAGGATCCTTACCAAGGGCCTCAAATCAACTAGAACTAGGTGATTTTCACTACCACCACACACCAAATTGTAACCCAAATCCATTAGGCTCTTTGCAAGGGCTCGGCAATTTGCTACAACTTACTAAAACTATTTTTCCTTTGATAAGAAACAAAATCCATTCAAAAAATAATTCACATGCATGAATTTTACAAAAGCTTAGACATGTGAGAGTGTTACACCTGTACTTGATATGCCTTGAACTTTGCAGTTACATCCTGTTTTAATCAAACAACCAACCCTCCTATGGTATCGTTGTGTGGTCCTCCCTAGAAATCCACAAATTATTTCTTGTATATTTTAGAAATGAAATGATACAAAAAATCGATATATCCAATATTATGATATTAGTGAGCAGGATAACAATATGATGATGGAGGAAAGGAAGTAGAACTCAGATTCACTTGTAACCCTGGAAAAACTACATATTTGATGGTTGTCTCCAGGTCGACCCCCAATATTAGTTCCTTCCTGAAGAATATCATGCCTCCCCAAGGACTTCGTAAAGACTAAAAATCACAACCCTCCAATCCAAAAATATTTCATAATGAAAAATATCATAAAGATAAAAATGAAAGGAAAAAGGTGAAACAATTGACAAACAATTCAAGGAACATAATGAGTTTCATCGAAGCTTTGATCTAGTAGTGATAAGAAACAGAAAGAACATAAAAAAATGGAAACAGGAAACTGAATCAAAGAACATGTAAGAGAATCAAAAGGAAAATCTACACCTCTTAACTCTATAATCACTCCTCCTATGGTGGGAATGGCATATTTGTTTTATTTCTTTGTCATTTCTTGAACATTAATGGGATTCTTTTTCTTCTACAAGGGGGGAATGGCACAGATAGATAGCATTAATATAGATCCAAAAAAAGATCCATCTAATATAGTCATATTTTTAATCGAAAGGGTGAAGTGCAGAGAAAATTAATAGCATCAACTCACCTTGTGCATTGTAGTTGTTACTACATCACAAAAATCAAATGGACTGGCCATTATAGAAGAAACGATGAGACCATTTATGTGTGCCATGTCCATCATTAAGTATGCCCCAACTATATTGGCAATCTTCCCAAACCACAAACTTTTTATTACTAAAAATCATAAAAAAATCCAACATTACATACTATAAGAGCATATTAATAAAATATGCTAGAATAAACATTGTTGGAAAGTGAAATTTTTTAAAGGACTACCATTATAAGATCTGTAGAAATACCCACCTTCAATACCTACCTCATGCAAGGGTAATCAATATCTCGTGGATATGCACTAGCACCAACAATGATAAGCTTGATCCTAAAAAGGGTGGAATTCTTCTCAAGCATCTCATAATCAATGAATCCTATAACCCAAGAAAACAAACCCAACCATTAACACTTTGAACACTTCCCCAAAAGATTGGTTCAATATTTGTCAATGATGGCAATGTTTCCCTCCTAATCATTATTAGACTGGAAATGCGAGCTCATTTGTGGACTCATCTATACGATATGGCATTGATTCAAAGTAAATTGATGTAGCAGATACTCGTTTTTTTGCTATCATGAATCCATGAGACAGATGCCCTCCATGTGGTAAGTCCAAACCCTAAATGCTGCAAAGAAAATTTTCACATGTTACATGCCCAGATAGGAATGATAATCTTATCAAAGGAGGTTCGTATTTTAGAACCATACACACCATAATGCGATGATGTGGTTGGAAGAGAGTTTTATAAACAACAAAATTAGTTGGGGATCGAGATAATGGTTGAAAATTAACACCCCATGTATTGTTGTCAAGATGGAATGCTTCTAGGGCCCTATTCTAATAAAGCCTTTCACTTTGGTCAATGAATTCATTGCCGACATATTATATGCATGGCATAAATCCCAGCCCAACATAGTAGTGAATAAATATAGAAAAGTGTCCAAGAACTGTATCCACCATTGTCATAATAGATACTCATGCAACAACTACATGTCTCTGCACTATAACACTGAACCCAGAAACCATTACACACATGTCAAACATTCAAACTAAAAAGTACAGGTCCAAAAGCTAAGAGAAACTGAGTTTAACAAGAAAAAAATAACAAGTAGCAAGAAGAAACTGCTAAGCAGCTCAAACACAATCACAATCATGACGATGCCATTCTTCACATTCCAAGTTCTATCTTCAGGAACTTACCTCTTACCAGGGATTCCTTCTGTATACTTGTTTGTTAGACATGATCCAATAGCTTCCATAACCACCCAGGATGTAAAATTTTCAGAAGAAATAAGTTCCAAGCCATTGAATTACGACGCTTTTCTTTCTCAATTATCGCATTCATTTCAGGATCAAGCTCACTGAGAGGAGGATCTACAAAGATTTGCTTTCCCTCTACATGGAGTAATTTACAAACTAGATAAAGAAATCACAATAAATTTAGTACCCTCAGTAAATGAGGCAAGGTTTGATAGGAGCATTAATTTTATTATTTAGGTCTACAATCTCTGTTTGCTGGCATCCAAGGGGAATCCAAATCAAGAACAGAGTCTTTATCAAGCCATTCACTAACCATTAATTCAACAAAACTATAAATATAACCAAGGTATTTTACATAGTTCATTAAATGAAGATAATAAGCTTATTTGTAGCAACTCAATTCACAAATGAATCTTCTAAACACCTCCAATTTAAACTATATTCAACTATGATCTGTGCTTTCTTCACTTGGTCTTCAAATGGCAAGATTATCAAGGATGTCACATAGGCTATCTATGCATGTAGCAATTTCAACCAAAAACAAATATGTAAATAAATAAATCATAGCGTGAATTGTCAACAACATGCACACCTCGGAAGTTGCAGGCTTGCGCCAGCATGAATGCCAAAGGATTTCCCATTGTCAATGTTGTTGTGATACAAAAATTTTTATATGATGGGCATGACCTCAAAGTTTCAAACCTCCTAATTTTATGCTTTTCTATTGCTAGGGAACCCCCAAAACTAGTTGTGAATTTTTAGGCGTCAAATTTGTAGTTGGGTTCAAATTATATTGGCCCAACAAGCCCATCCCTACTGCTCCACTACCTATTATGACCTGCAATGAATATGTTTGCACCTAAAACAAGAGCTATCCTTTGTGCCCACTTCAAAATGTGAAAAATAATCAAATATCGGGAGACATGTGAATCTAGAACTTGATGTATTATGGATAATTCTCTGGTAGAGGTATTGTGGATAATTCTCTGGTAGAGGTATTGTGGATAATTCTCTGGTAGAGGTAGACATGAAAGACACCAAAAGAAGCTCTAGTTTGAATTTGCCTCCTGTACATTGTTGACTTGGGTTCAAATCACAGATAATATACAAAACAAGAATGTCACACATGCAAGAGCAGCGAACTTGGGTTCGAATCGCAGATAATATATAGAACAAGAATATCACACATATTCGTAGATAATATTATAACAAGAATATCACCTTGGCAAGCACCAACAAAGAAAGACCATGGATAATTTTTATCAACCTCTAGATTGCAACCCAACTTGGAACTTTAACCTTTGGAGTCATTTTTATGCCTTCATATAGGTATTTTATTTGATGATGTACCTGAAAAGGAGGGATCTCCTTCTCTACAAAATTGTCATTCCTTCTTTCCTCTCCAAATGGCTTTAAAGGCAATCAAGGGCAATGCTCTATGTTATTTGAGTGCTCTATCATCAAACAGTCCAATAAGGAAGTCTCCTGCCAAGTACCCTATCCTCAAATAAGGGGAGAATAACACCCCATACCTTCTGAGCAAAAATACAAATGAACACCAACACATGGTCTATTGTTTCCCCTTCACATTTGCATAGAGTACAAATTCCATGACCCTACCTTGCCCTATTTTGTAGAACCTCTCACGTCAAAACATTATTCATTAGGGCCAACCACATAAAAATCATGGATTTCATTGAAGATTTAACTTTCCAAATCTTCCCCACCACCAAGCTACTACTGTTGCTTCGTCATCAAAGATAGTCTTGTACCGCAAGCTAGCTGTCAACAGTCATATGGTAGGATCATTGGACCATACAACTTTCTTGCGTGAAGAAGACATGGAGACAACTCTTTGCTCCTAAATGCAACCAATGTTGAGTTTAAAAAAAAAAAAATTCTTGATTTTGTACCGAGCAACAACAAAATATACAAAATTTCCTTGTGACAGAGTTGCTAGGATGGAATCTTCATCTACAAACATTTACCTATAAGGATGAGAAAATTCAAATCAAATTTCTTTCTTATTCCATAGACTCCAACTATGAGATTAAAAAAAACACATCAAGTTTGTTTAGCCCAACACGCCAATAAGTAGCAAGCCCAAACTATATAATATCATAAAGTAGTAGGTATCCCAAAGGCCTGAAGGGGATCTAATGGAAAGAAGTGATCGTTGTTAGAAGCCTTCCAATCAATATATAAATATATAAATGTAGATTTATTATTATTTTAATTGGAAATATTCAATTAAATAATAAAATCTAATTACGTCTCTCCCAATCTAAATTTCTTATTAACATAATTCACTACCTTCATACATCTTGCATTTTTTAACAGCATTGTAACATGTGGATTAATTTCCTTTTTGGTGCACAATCTCCCCCTTTTAGGACAATATGGTGCAGTGGCCCAACCCCTACAGATCATTACAACAAACTAAGAATACCAGAGAAGATGAAAGGTTGTACAAACTAGCATATTTTTCAAACAACTAATCCAACATCAGTACCTTAACTTTTTCATGAAGATATCATATTGAGAACGTTTGAAAAATCGTGGGAAATCTGGACTATCTCTCTTTAGTGAGGGTGATGCGGAAAAAGTGATAAGATTTCACTGTTTTGAATTTTTTTTGTTAAATAAGAAAAACGAATATTAATGGAGATATTGGTATTTTTTACTAAATTTTGTGAAGTGACTAAATGTAGCTTTAACCATTCACCTTAAGATTTTTTTTACAATATAATTTTCTAATTCTATTTAATATATTCATTATCATAAAAACCAACCTATATCCATCATAACTCCACATCTACCAAACTCTTAGAGGGATGAAATCTATTTATCCCTCTCAGCACTTGGTAGACCCATAATTAAGATGGATCTAAGCTAATAGAGTTTCCCCTTTAAATAGTCTATGCTAACATGAATACCATGGGTCAATACCATGGGTTATCATAAACCTGGAGCTTAAAAACTGCTATTAATAATTTATAAAAATTAATAAAATTAATATTTTTTTTTAATCTAGTTAAAATGTTTAAGTGACATTAAATTACAAGATCCATTTTCACTCTTGATCTACCAAACCCCCAGAGGGATCAAATATTTTTTCACTATATTCTAGTTTGCATATCACAATATTTGATCCCTCTCGGCACTTACTAGATCCAGAGTAAAGATGGATCTATGTTGATTTAATTCCCCCCTTTAAATAGGCTACATTTCACATGAATACTATGGTTCAATACTATATGCCATATTTATTTTTATTAATACTAATATTAGGGTTAATAATGTTTTTTTGCATGGTATTAATAATAATTTGGCCCATGGTATTTGGCCCATAGGCTTTCACCTAAATATAACACATTTTTGAGTGTTCGTAAATATATAAGGTGACTTATGGAGTAAATATAAAAAAAATGTTTTATTTATTTACCATACCTCTCGTTTATTTATATTTTTATTAATTTACCATACCTCTTTTATAAATATGGTATTTGGCCCATAGGATTCACTTAAATAAAACCTCTTTTTTTAACCTTCTTAAATAGAAAGAGGGTTATGGACTAAATATAAAAATAAGTTTTATTTATTTACCATACCTCTAGTTTATTTATATTTATATTTATTTACCATACCTTTAGAGTAAGTATAAAAAGACGTTTTATTTATTTACCTTACCTCCACTTTATTTATATTTTTATTTATCTACACCCTTGCCATCCATGAAAGCTATATTTGAAAACAGGGAACCGCTCACAGAAGAAATCAAGGTGATTGAGACCAAATACAACCTCCCAAACCATAAAATGGGCGATTGCAAACGAATTTAACATTGCAAAGCAAAAAATTGGGAAATTGTAATGGAATATAACCTCCCAAACCAGGCGAATCAGGTCAAATGAGTCTTTTCATAGTTTATCCACCCTTCTTTTTGGGTTAAAATGAAAAAAATAATTATTTTTTAAATAAAAGTTGGGCTAAATTTATGAAATGGGTGTTTTATAAAAATTTCGCCCCTCTAAAATGAAAAACCCCTTAAATTTCGCCCTTGGCCTAAAATTCAACCCTAAAATTTACCATGCTACCTGGATCAAGGTAGGTGCTTGAGATTTTTCAAGAGGATTGGTGTCATCATTACCAGGTTGGTGCCTTGGTTTGTAAAAGGGATTGGTGTCCTTATTGTTGTATTTTGAGCTAAAATTATTCAACTAATTTTTTTTAATTCTTATGTCTTGGCATTGCTTGTGCTTCTCATTTGTATAATAATCTTAATTGGGAAAAATTAATAATTGAATGGAATATTGATTCACTCCCCCTCTTAGTATTTCTAACAATTGGAATGAGATCCATCTTCTTCAAGAGTATCCTAACAACTGGAAGAAGGATTTTCAATATGAATTATTAATTGATGTTTCTTGGTGTTGAATTTTGGCAAGTAATTACAGATGTATATAAGAACCCATCTCTTATACCAATATATCTAGACATGAAGAAGGAATATGAATCAAATGTCAAGGCTTTGAACTCTATAGAAAGTGGACTGCTAGATTCAAAATTCACCAAAGTTATGAGTTTTGAATCAATTAAAGAAATGTGGGACAAGATTATCAATACTTATGAAGGTGATGATAAGGTCACAAAGGAAAATCTTAAAACATTCAAAAGACAATGTGAAAGTATCAAAATGAATGATGAAGAAGATAATGCTTCCTACTTCCTTCGAGGAGATGAAGTTGTTAACTCTCTCAGAGGATTGGGTGAAGATATCAAAGAAAATAAAATTATCCAAAGGTTTTGAGATCTCTTCAAGATCCCTTTGATGCTAAAGTTTGTGCCATAAAAGACCTAAAATATTTGGACACTTTATTGTTGGACAAGCTTCATGGAATTCTAACAACATATGAGATGAGGTTAGGAAATCCAACCCATAAGGAAGTTGCATTCAAAGCATCAAAGTCATCAAGTAAAGGCAAGAGTAGTGATTGCACCAACACTGAATTTGATACAGAAATAGCACATCTAGTTAGGAGGCTGAAGAAAGAATCTAAGTTTAACGACAATTTACCTCTCATTTGTTTAAAATGTGGTAAAATAGGACATTATGCTTCCAACTATCCTCTTAAAGATGACAGTGATGATGAAGAACCTAAGAAAAGGGCGTTCAAAAGGGGAGGCTCAAGAAAGAAGAATTTCTTCTTCAAACAAGAGAGTGATGTCCTTGATGAGGAAGAATATGATGAAAATAGAGAATTATTATTCATGGTTGTCTCAAATGAAGTATAAAATCTGGAAGAAGAAGAAGAAAGAATTGAAGGTATAGATGATTTATTTATTAGTGCCTTAGAAGAAAATGATTGACTTGGAAAAAAGAATGGAAAGTTATCCTAGGAAATCAACTCTCTCAAAAACTAAGAAAGAGGAAGCTAAGCGAGTAGAAGAAATATTGAACAATAAACTAAAGGAAAAGGAATAAATCTATGAAACATTGGAATTTGAAGTAGTATATTTGAAAAAGGAGTCAGAAAACGTCAACAAAAAAATGAAAAGCTCTCAATCAATGGACACCATTCGCAACTATCAAAGGCCATCACATGACAAGTCTGGGCTTGGCTATATAGGTGAATCCTCTAGTTCAGACATTATTACTCATCATGAAGAAAATCCGAAAAGCTTCATAAAAAATAATACCGAAAAACCCAACACATTTTGTTGATGTCCTTAAAGGGTCTCATCAAATTCCTCATAATCGTCTAACAGGAAAAAAGGGATAAACCAAGGAATAAGAATCCAAAGAGACAACCCTTAGTCAAAATAAATGACTTATCAAGGCAAGCTTATGCAAATAGGTATCAAACTATATTCCTTGGTCATTGTTTCATAATTTTGTAATTTTTTTTATCGTCAAGAAAAATATTGTAAGGCTTAGAGGGTTAATCACCAACCTCATATAAATAAGGCTATTGAAATTAAAAGTCAAGACCAAATCATAACTCATAATTCCTTTACTCTTATTTCAAAGAATAGTATAGAATGTTATAAGTGCAATAATCCATTTCATGAAGCACAAAATTGTGCATTAAAGTCAAAAGGAGTCTGGAAAAGGAAGACTTAAGAATTTGCACCTTAGAAATGTAAACTATTTATGTATGCTCATAACAAGCAAATTCAATGGTTTGTTAATAGTGTATGTTCTAGGCACATGACAGGAGACCAGAAGAAGTTTATCTCATTAAGAAAAGAGAAGGAAGAAAATGTGGCCTTCAGAGATAATGGATATGCTAGAATTGTTGGAATAGGTACGATGAGTCTCAACAATGGCAAGGGTAAAGCACAAAATGTGCTATATGTTGAAGGCCTTAAGCACAATCTTCTGAGAATTATCAAAATGTACGATCAAGCATACGATCTCATCATTTGTGCCAAATATTTTGAAATAAGGAGATCATCTTTAGGAAGTCTCGTAGGAAAATGGGTGAGAACAATAGATAGTGTATACATTCTCAGTGAAATTCAAGAAGAAATATGTTACGTGAGTCAATAAAAGTAAAGGAGAGATAGAGATAGAGAGAGAGAGAGAGAGAGAGAGAGAGAGAACAATCTTAAACACAATAATCCTCATAAGCATTAACAACAAACCTCATAACTAGAGATATATGGAAGTTTAACTGTTAAAAATAATGAGAGGGGGTGAATCAATATTCCATCCAATTGTTGTTTTTTGTCGGTTAAAATTATTTTACAAATGAGAAGCACAAGCAATGCCAAGACTCATCTCTCTCTCTCTATCTATCTGTATAAATGTAATATATATAATCCATTTGTGTAATAAGGTTGGTCAAATGACGTAATGGATATGTGTCATGAAATCTCATCATCATTGTAATTATGACTTCATTGGTTGTATATAATTCTCTTAAATGGGAGTTGAGCTTAAGGTTCCTTTCCTCCAAATCATAGTTCTTGCTCTAATTGAATCTCTAAACCCATGAGAAAGATGAAATGTTTTGAATCATCACAAACCATTGGAAGGAAAGAGATTATAATCTTCATTAATGAATTGTTGTCCCTGAAATGCTAATATATGTAGGTCATCTCTAGACCCTTAGCTAGTTTGATTATTATGCAATATTTTGGGACCTCCCTGGCTGTAAATGCAAAATTGTTGTATACTGGCATAATCAAATTCAGTTGATCCCAAAATATAGTTTTAATTTAAAGGCCTTACAAGAGTATCTCCTAAAAAAGATTGAAACCAAGGCTTGGCCTTTGAGGTCTAATTTATAATGGGATTTTGGGAAGCCTTAAGTTATCCTATTTAATCTAGAGTAATGAATCTCGTGTATAATGTCATAACTAAGGATAATTCTAACCTTATACCTTAACCAAATTCACCCACTAAAATTTGATATGGTGATATGAAGGTGTATAAGTATGTCAGTTAATATATCCTCTATTTCCATAGTTACATGGGTTATATTTGTGTTTGGTATAATATGAACCAATGAGCTTGTATGAGGAGTAAATCTCGCTTCTCATAAATGTTAATAAAACCTAGTGTAATTACATAGCTAGAGTGAATATATTAATACAAGAACAAAATATCTACTTGTATACCAAGGGTTAGTATAATTAATGCAGGCATTGTAAATATAGTAAAATTTGGAAAAGTGAAAGTTTCTTGTGTTTAATTATCATTCCTATTTATGCACAAGGGATTGCATAAATTTTGGTGTGCAATAACCTATGGTGAATCTACATAGTTTTAGTTTTGCAAAGAATTGCATAAATTATGGTGGGAAATAGCTCTTAGCAAATATGTTTATTTATAAAAAATGTCCTAAGTTTCCTAGGTTTCCTTATTTATAAATTTTGGTAATAATCCATTCCATGAGTGAATTTTTTCTCAATGCATTAACTATATGAGGATATTTATATGCATATAATTACTTCCATTCATAGATATTCCATACATGAATAAGAAGGCAATTACAGGAAATAATTTTGTCCAAATTGTGATCATTTGGAGCTTGATGCCTAAAATGTTCTTTAAATGCAAATTATTTTAGGTTTGATGCAACACATGAGAAACCTTCACAATAAACAATTTGGTGAACTGGGCCAAATCTTTTTTCGAATTCACGGACCATATATTTTTTGGAATTTATTGGCCACATACTTTTTGAATGGTGCATGTGAATTATTTTTGCACATGGGTAAGCTACTAATTGATTTAATTTAATATTGGTGTAATATTATTAAGTTGTTAATTGATTTAATTTAATATTGGTGTAATATTATTAAGTTGTTAATTACAAATTCATTTGATAAGTTAATTAACTTTGGGACCATAGATGACATGGTAGGGGAAAGTGGTCCTAGTGTTGACATGGTACCACCCCCAAGGTGACATGTAGACCTAGGATGCCACATCATCTACCATTTGGAAGTTGCACAATAATGTTGATGTGGCACCATGGATGAAAATATTCAAATGATCATATATTGATGATTGAAACTTAGATTTTAATAATTTGATACCTCCAAAAAGATTTTGATGAGAAGGAACAGATTATGATCTTATAGAAAAGTTTTGGGTTGAATAAGAAAAAGATAATTTTGGTACCCTAATTCCTCCATCTAGCATTAAGGGATTTGGTAGTGTTACATTAATCTTGGACTTAAGAACCTTAATCTTAGAAAAAAAAAATTATCAATGCTTTCACCACTTCTTTGTCTTTTGTATTTGTCCCTAATGATATTATTTTATCCTCATTCTAACGATTCTAGCTTTCTAATTTGAGATGGCCCATAGGTTTAGTAACCATTTTCTAGAGTAACAACATCTAATGTGTCTTGAATCAAATTTATCAAAACCATATTCCATTCCAACTTAGCATGTATTTTATTTATATTGATTTTAATCCTAGTGGCTTTAAAGTTACAGGAGTTACTTTCATATTCACCATGAATAACTTTTGGTTATAAAACAACCATATGAAATACTCGTTTCTGATAATCCATTGAACTTAGATTTCTATATGCTATTAAACCATGATTTAAAACTTGCTAATACTGATATTTCCTCATCTTGTTAGCTTACTTTTTAATTCATGCTATTTTTGAAAATGTACATGGGTCAACTAGCTTTAATCCTTCTTCTACTTTTGTACCCATAAATTCTTCATTATGTACAATTGTCATCAAAGGTCCTCTAATGTTTGATTTCTCAAAATAGTTCTCAATAGTGGTTCAACTCCATGAACATTTTCATCTTGGTCAAGCTCTATCACCTCTAAAGATAAATTTTCCTTAAGCTTCTTTTGCTTTCATTCCTTTTAAACTTCATTCATTAGGTCTAACAAAACAATTTCCTTTTGATCTAGTTCACTTGATTTGTAAAACAAAATTCTCTCTTGCTCGGTCAATGATATTCCCTTTTTCTGATTTCCTCTATTATTCTGTGTATAATTCATTCTTTTGATGTGTCTCAATCAAAAGTTTCATGTTTTCTCTTGATATATTTAAACTTACTTTAATAACCATATCGAAAACAAAATTTTCCATGCCAATCAAAAGACCCATGTTTTATCTCGATATATCGAAACTTACTTTATAGTCATATTATAAATAAAATTTGTCACAGTTTCCACCTCACTGAGAAGTTGGTCAAAATCCAACAGGACCACTTTAGGAACTTCATCACTTCACTTTGTTAGAATTTGGATTTGCTCTTTCTTTAATTTAGGTTGTTTTTTCTTTATTGTTCTAATTTTCCCTATAATACTTCTTGCACTTGTTTCTAATATTCTTTGTTAACCATATTTTCCTTTTCAAAGTTTCTTTCATAAGCTGATGGGGATAATTTAATTGCAAACCTTAAGGAAGAAATAATATGATAAGGATCATATTTCTAAGATTTTCCTTCTCAAATATTTAAGGATTTTAAGTATTTCTTTAGCGATAGAAAATGTTCATTTTGTTTTCACTCCAAAAGAAAATACTTTAGTAGGTAAATAAAATGTGGTTTTCTTATTCCTCACTCCAAATTGTATATAGATAGAGTTCAACCTTTGCCTAATATTCTTCAAAGAAAAGACTCTAGGAGTTAGAAAAACTAGTAAAAGGTAAGGTTTAACATTTGACCCATAATTCCTAATGATGTTATGATCCTCAAATATGTACCAGTCCCTTACTCAAATAATAGGATTTAATTACAATGTCTACTTACATAGCAAAAACAATCTTGGTAGGTGATCACCATGAAAGGTTATGTAAGCAATGTACATGAATTTGTCAATAGAAATTTGAAACCCTACATTTTATACATTCTTTCTAATAGGAGGTGTCCCATTAATTATAGGTATGAGATTTGATTTATGATCAAACCTATTTAAATGGATATGTTGGATATTTAATGCTAGAAATATCACTAGAAAAAATTTTAAGGATAGAAATTTATATTAAAGTTTAAAAACTTTGGCAAATATCACTAGTTCTTAATATGCAAACTGTAAAATATTTGACGGTATTTTTCTAAAAATATTGAAATTTCTAATGATTTTATATAGTTTCTATAAACTTTTGGCAAATTTTAAAGTAGAATATTTTTATGCTATAAAATTTGGGCAAATCATTTTAAAAAAATGGAAATGCAGAAGTCTTTTTTTTTAACATGAAAAATTAGCTCACTTGAGAGTACTAGCCCTTAAAATTTTCTCGAGTATGACATGAGTTATACATGATAGAATTGGTACCTAAAACACTTAAATAATGAAAATTGAATGAATCAATTGTTAATTGCATCAACCAGATATTGGGCACAATTGGAATTTGATATAGGTGCTTTAAATGGAGGGAATATATTTTCACTATTTTCAAACGTTAGCATATTTACAATTTCATCATCATCATAGCATAAATTATAAGATAAGTAATCAAAATTACTTTTGTGGTAAGCTTGGAAAAATGGAAACTTTTAGTAGCATACTAATACTCAACAACCTTGTTACTTGTGTTGAAGTTACGTCTTCAATTCAATAGACAAGATCTTGTCATTTAAAGGTATGGTATTCTCTAGGAGATTTAACATTTCAAAAATGGTAGTAGGGGATACCATAATGATTTCTTGAGAACCATCTTTAGGTATTACCTTTTGATCAATGGGGTCATAAACATAGGGACACCTATAGACAAAACGTGGAATAATAAGTTTTAAGAACAATGGCCTTGGTAAGGTCATAGTCCCTAGAAAGGATCCAATTACAATCATCATGGAATTTTTCAAATACAACTTGGTAAAGCTTATCTATGGTTGTCGTATCAAATGTGTATTAAAGATATTGGAATCAAGGTCTATTAAGTTTTCCCTTTTAGATTTTTTACTAATAAGTATAGCATGAACAATGGGTTTCTTCTTGAAAGCCATGGAAATGTATCTAATGATTACCAACGTCGAGAAAAAAGCTATAACATAGAAGGAAATGAATGTACCAAATATTTTAAGAATTTGGCTGTTAGTGCCAATAATTTCTTATCACTTTGATGAATAATAACCCAAATTACATGTCCGAGGGGGGGCAACTCAATTAGAGATCAAAATGGCGTGGAATGGTGCAAACCAAGAGATCCAAGGTTCAATCCCTTGGTTGTGACCCGATCTATGGAGAGGAGGACAAGTTGTAGGCCCCAAAGGTATAGTGGTAGAACCGAGAATGAACTCTATGTCACAAAAGTACAAAACTGACCCAATTGTCGATTCCTCTAGGTTACAAAAAGAATAAAAAAAATAACCCAAATTATACTTTAAACCATAAACCTTTTTTCTCTTCAATAACTTTAACCACTCTAAAATACATGTCTTTGTAGAGATATCATATTTATATTATAAAATAGTTATCATATAATACAAATCTATTAGTTAACATCACTAACTTCTATTAATTCCCCCGACCTCCTTTGGATTGAAAAATGTTTTGCAGAATTTAATCTAATTCTTCTACCATTTGGCATTTTTCCTTAAAATTTAATTATATTTTTTAGACAAATCATAGTTTTTTTTAATGTAATTTTAAATACATATAAATTTATCACCCTAAAAAATCCACTAACTTGAATTATGTAGATTTTTATCCTAACCATCTCTACCCGATTTTAAAAAAAAAAAAAATTAACTACAAAATATGTTCGGCGAAAAGAATCCAACTATTAAAAATTTAAACTACGGATTTTTCGATTGCTGGAAAAGAATCCAAAGCATAAAAAATTTAAACTACGGGTTATTCAAAGACTCACAATGCGGAATTTTCCAAAATACCAACTACGCTTTGCAAAGTGGTTTTTCCAAACTACCAGCTAAACTCTACAATTCATGTAATATCTTTTAGAATGGTTATTTACCATTTAACAATCTTACAATTGTCCTTTGCACTATGTCACAACATTGATCCATTACACCTTGTGACATATCCAATACACTAGGTGCCATTACAATTATTGATTTGACACGAACACAAGTGTACTTCTCATTGAAATAATGACCTAGGTACTTCTCACAAGACTTTTTCCTACTTCAGAATCCCCACATCATCTTTTAGAGGAAGGCTTGTAAAATACAAACCGTAGTGGATAAATTAAATGAGGTAACAAAATCCTTAAAGATTTTGATAAAACCCTTATGAAAAGTGGTTTTAATAATTGAAGATTTTAAACATATTATGAATGGGGTCTTGATTTCATGGTTAAGTAAGGGTTGCAATATTTTTCATTATATTTCAAATCTTACAAAGAAATGGTTTTCCTTTAGGATTCATCTTTTCTATTTAAATGGGTTATTTTATGCAATTTGGGATAAGTGTAAGCTCAGTTAATTTTAATGGAATCGATATCTTTTAAAAAAACTATACCTCTCACATGCATCCTTTTATTTTAAAATTTTTAGATAATAAACACTACTAAGATGCATCTTCTTAACCAATTGATTCTCCATTAAATATTGTAAAACAATTATACTTTATTGTAATACTTCCAAATTAAAGAGGAATAATAATGATAACAAAATTAGTGAAATGGAAGGTATCGCTTTTTTTTTCAGAGGAAAAAATTGTTGGCTTCTATTAATATTAAAGACGAGTATATACAAATTGCGTAAATATCACCATTCTTCATAGCAATTGTATCAAAAACTACAGAGTGCTAAGACGAGATAATGTAAGTAAACCTTATACATATACAAGCAAAAATCCAGATAAATGATTGTAATACCGACTGCCTCTATAGGAAAGATATTCAAAAATAGGAAAAACAAAGTTTCAGAAAGTATCAATATGGTTGGATGTCTCAAAAAAAGTGATATTTAAATTAGGAAAACAGAGTTCAGAAAATGTCAATATGGCATGTTGATCTCTCCAACTTCTTGAATGTGTTGATCTACTATGAGTTTGAAATGCATGATCCCATATTGCCCCAGAAGGCTCGCCTTGGACATCTTGTCTGCTTCCACATTGAACTCTCTAAATATATATGTCATAGAATAGGAGGTAAGGGAGGCATGTACATGTTGTATCCTATTTATCCATCCAACAAGTAGAGGTGGATCAAATGTATGTTGACTCAGAATGCCTCCAATGAGGGATTTTGAGTCTCCATAAATATTGATGTTATTCAACTGCTTTTCTTTGGTAAACTAGAGTAGCCCCCAAAGAGTCATGGCTTCTGCTCTAGTATTGATGCCAAGACCTCCATTCCAGTGTAGGATGCAACTTATATTGTTGTTAGGCTTGAGAACCGCTCCACAACCACACGTGCATCTTTGAGAAGCTCCATCGAACCATCATGCTGAAATATTGATTGTAGGAGGAGATGTAATCTTTACCATATTCCTATTTGAATGTGTACGTGAAGGAGAGGCACCCACCCAAGTGATCACCTTGTAGCACATTTGTTTGGGTTAATTGGTATGCCTTCAAATGTGTTTATTCCTAGCATTCCAGATCTCCCAAATTGTATATAAAGGAGTTTCAAAATCCACAACAATACATGTAGTCCATTGTGTAATTAATGCTTCCATATTTGAAACCGAGAAGTGTGGAGTGTTCAATTAATGTGCAATCTTCCCCCAAATTCGAGCACGAGAAGAACAGTGGAAGAAAATGTGATCTACATATTCTAAAAAGTTTATACATAAAATTCATATACCCGCTTGAGTAAATTATCCCATGTCAATACTTTATTTTTCCAATCTAGCCAGATGAATAACCAATTTTTAGAGGGATCTTCAGTTTCCATACCTTGTAAAACCAAGAGATCTACTTGATATTATGATGTTGGGAGATGATGTATCTATATGAATCTGCAACCATGGGCATTGGATTATGCATCTTCCTGCTCCAAGTGATTTCATCTCCCATGGGATTTTAGAATTACCCCGTCTGGCTAAGAATGATAGTATATTCTCTTCAATTGTTCTCAAAATGATTAGATAAGCCCATTTCTAAAACAAACTTCCAAATAGGACATATGTATTCTGTTGATTGCTTGGCTCAAGAAAAATATATTAATGTTTTCCAGAGTGTGTTCCTGTAGTACCTGAATGTTGTTCAAGCCTTTGGTGTTATGAGAAACTATGAGAATCCCCCCTATCACCAAACTCCCAAACCATTCTCATCCTCCACCATGGAAGTATCTTCATATGGCTCCTCCAGATTATGGAGCCATAATTCCTGTGCGTGGAAATATTTCTGAAAATATCTTCCAATGAATTGTTTTTCAAATATTTTGAGTGAATAATATCTTGCCAAATTCCCCTACCATTTACAGCTCTCCATAATGATTTTATGAGCACAGCATTTCCAAAGGAATAATGCTCTAAAGAGCCTCATCCACTAAATTCCTTTGGAATGCTTAAGTTTGTCCATTTGCAAGGATTCATCTTAGTGGAAGCCTTTGATCCATTCTAGAAAAATGTGGTCATAATCAATGTGAATTTTTTGACAATAATTCTAGAAATCCAAAAAAGATGTGCCTATAATACATAAATTTTTTGAATTACATGTCAATACATAAAAGAGAGTTGTGAAATTATTATATGCACTTAATTACTATATAGTAATTAAATTATATAAATTTTTAAAAATAAAATTATTTATTTTAAATAATTAATTGAAAAACAAATTTTCTTAGTGCAGTTTTTATTTTTATTTGAATGAAAAAAATGACAATAATAATGCATATATTTTTTAACTTTAAATCTTGATAATAAATAATAGAATAGCCAATACAATAGCCTTTTTTTAAGACCACTTAGACCATGACAAAGACAATTATTTGGCAAAATAAGTATAGGAATTTATGTTTTAGATGAATTTATGTTTTGGATGAATTTATAAAATTAACCGATGGTTTCCTAATGTGTCTCATATATTGTTCATTGGGTATGAAATAGTTATTTCATTAAATTAATAAAAATAATAATTTAATATTTATTTAATAATAATAATTTAATAATAATATGTTTTTCTATTTAGGGGAATTTCATTTTGGTTTTTATTTGAGTAATAATTTATTTAATATAATGAGAAACTTTATTGTCTAATTATATAGTTTCATTATTAAATTTGATATTTTAATAGTTTAATTCTTTTATTTACAAAATAGGTGTTATTTGCAAAATGCTATCAACTCATAATTTTCTATACATCACATTACAATTAATACTCTATAGAATCCAAATTTTTATTGTAATATTATTATTTTTAATCATTAATCTAGGGTATGTGAACCTATAAAATGCTAATACAATATGTGTATAATTGAATCATTTGTAGTATGATCTAGCTATAATTTAATTTCATATTATATTTAAAATTGTAAAAACAATTTACATAAAATATGAAACAAAATACAAATCTATAATTGCATATATCTTATTATATCCACATCTATTATAAATAATGTTGTAATTAAGTATTCAATCTTCATATTTGAATTTTTCTATACTTTATTTGATATATTTTAAAATTTAATTTAATGAATGGATATTACAATTAAAAAGATAAGTTGGGAAAAATTAAAATTAAAAATATAAATGAAATTTTTTGTGAAAATGAAACACACAACACTTTCATAAATCAAGAACATGCTTAATCACTCCTCGCAATGTTCATGTACTTGGAACCAATCATGAGACTTGGTAGGGATCCTGTTGTCACTAGGTATGGATCATGTTCTTGTTGTTAGCAAGCTTTGATAAAAGACCACCATGTTCCCATGAAGTGAGCTTGGTCTCCAAAGAATCAAGTCAACAAATTATACTATAACGTTATAAAACTAAATAAAATCATTCTATACATAAGACTATAAAGTGACAATTTATGTGAAAGAAAATATTAAGAAGTTTTATTCTAGTCCATCGTAAGTTGGACATATATTATTTTTTTGAATGAAGAAGACACTATTTTTTATACACGAACTTGCTTTGAAACTAAAATAAAAAAATATTAAAACAAATCTAGAAGTTTCTCACATGGTTATAACCATTTGCTAAAAACTAGCAAGTCAAAGTTAACTCCAAGATCTTTGCTAACCATTCACAACTAATCTCATCATAAACTCCATGATCCCTTTCATATCTAATATATTTGAATGATGATCCCAAACGTATAACAAAACTTCAATGCTTGGAGAGGAAATTGGAATTAACTATACAAAGTTAGAGAAAGTGATAAAAATCTACATCATTATAGGATTTTGTTTTCTATAATTATTAGCAAACTAGCTTGGTTTTGAAATATAAGTGAAAATATATTATATTTCTAATATTTAGTCATAAAGTCACATAATACTAAAATAAATGCATTGAAAAATACATTGAACCTAACCCTACATATAAGCATTAAAATCAGCGAATACATGGTCACAAGGAAGTGAAAATGATTAAAAAATAAGAGAAAAAGTTGTGAAAATATGATAACAAAATAATATAAAGATATAATCATTTTTATAACTTCATAATACTAAAATACCACATTAAACTTCAAAATATTTATAATATTGTGAAAAAAAGAAAAAATCTATAAAATATGAAGTTACTTATTTCAAGTGACTAATTCAAGTTGTTCCTGCTAAGTTCATTGTCCCTAATATTTTTATTGCCCATGCAAATCGAATGTATGAGGGGATAGTGAAGGGAAGCAATGGAAACCCTATCTCTGGTAGTCGTTCCGAATAAGGGTTACAGTTAGCGATGCCCCATTTCCGCTGTAACCGTTTGATCTCTACAGGTGCGTTGTCACTCTCCGTCTCCTATTGGCTACCCTTCATGCTTCCTGTTGACAACGTTGCCTTTTGTTTTCGTCGGGCTTGCTTCATTATGGAGGACATGGAATTAGAGGAGGTGGATTATTCTACTAACCCTAACCCTAATGTCCCTATCTTTCGTAGCCCTAACCCTACGCTGGTTTATTCTGCTACTCACCGGGAACCAACTAAACCGCTCCTATCCATCTCTCCTCCCATCGTTACTCTCCCTGGACCATCTACATCTGGCCTCCCTTTCACTGACTTCTCCATTGATTCCTCAGAGCTTGACTACCCTCCGCCCTCGTCGACGACCCTCCACCTACTTGTTGCTTGTACTTCGTCATCCCCTCCCTTCGAACCCTCGCTTTCCGGGGATCTACTACGCTCTTCGCCCTTTCTACCCCCTCTGCAGTCAATCACTCCATTATGCCTGAGCAGACCCTGCCTGAGCCTTTTTCCCTTTCTACTTTTGTTGCAGCGTCTCCCTCCTTCGTCCCATCCAGATGCTTCAAGACCCCGATCGTTAAGGTCCAACACTTTTTGAAGAATCAACACCAGGAGAATCAGGGCTCTCCAGACCCTCTACAAGACCACCCGACTACACCTAGATCAGGCAAGCCAAAGATTAAGTGTGTGAAGGCCTCGGCTAAGGAACTCGCCCTCAAATTTGGAGAAGGTTTGAACATGGGAGAATTTGTCACTACGGCTGGTAAGGTTCTAATGGATGGGGTCTAGCGACGTGCTTATTCAGTGGAGCAGCTTAGCTTTTGGGTCAAGGAGATTTGGGGCAACATTTTCAAAGATCTTCCTGAGGTGCAGACATTGCCTTGTGGTTGGTTTTTGCTCTATTTCTTATAGAGAAATACACCAACTGGGCATTTGGTAGATATTTGCACATCGGAATGGCTTCAGTCATGCTAAAGTGATGGAGCCTACTCTTTGACTCTGAAAGAGAATAGATCAGTGTTGGACCATTATGGGTTAGGTTTCCAGGGCTCCCTTTGTAGTACTAGTCTGAGGATGTGTTTGTTCATATTGGGAACACATTGGGTACCTATTTGGACTAATATGGGTCTTATATCTAATCCATGAACATGTCTCTAGCTCGCATATTGGTCCATCTTGATACGAGAGAGGGCATAGAGGAGAAAATCGCCTTGCAATGGAAGAATTTCACCAGGATCCAAATCTTGGACTAAGAAGGAATCTTGTTCAGATGCCGCAGGTGCCACAAAGTTGGGCACCTCTTCAAGGAATGTCCATTGGTGCGAAAGGACTTGGACTCTCCTAAGGTACTAGAGGGTGAGGCTGCTAGGGCTCCTGCATCTGCTCCAGGGCAAACTCATCCAATTACTTCAATGATGAACAGGAAGGGGACATCTAATCAATTTCTAACTTTGAGCGCTCCTAGTCCTCCCTCCCCGCCGATGACCCGACCGAGGGTTGCTACTGAGGTCATGTGCTCCTCGAGTACTCCTCCTCTCCCTGACTCTATTTTTGCTTATTCTCCTGCTTGTTCTGCATTTCATTTGCACTCTGCATCTGCATCGATTCAGGATTTCACCTCCTCCTCCATCCCCTGTCCCCTTGTCTCTCATCAGTCGATCCTCTCGACCACTCCACCATCCTTCCCTCCTAAGGTTCCACCCTCTTTAGTCGAATTATCATCTTCCCTCCCAGGTCCCCCCACCCTTACAATTTCTGTCCCCACTTCCCTCTCTTAGCGGCCTACTCAGTATCCTTTGGATTGGGACTAATGCCACTATATGCGCTCCCAAATCCATCAGAGGTCATAAATCCCATTTATCTAAAGCCATCTTATTAGCCAGGGCAAAAGTGGCTTCAAGTAGACAATCATTGCTTGACCGGGTACTTAGAGCTTTAAACACCCTTCCAAAATCTCCCCCATGAAGTGGCTCTCTTTTAATTGCAGGGGTCTGGCTAGCTTACCCAAAAATCTAGCCCTTAGATAATTGTTTGAATCTGAGACTGTAGACATTATCTTCCCACAAGAAACATTGGGTGAGGCTGACCTTGTCTCCCGTGCTCTCTGCTCCCTAAAGCCTAGGTGGATCTTTCAATCCCTTGATGTCATGGGACGATCAGGTGGACTGGCCCTGGGATATAACCCCCATACTATTAACCTCAAGACCTCCTAGGGTGTTACTGGTTTTATTGGAATGGACATCTTCTCATTAGATTTGGGCATGGATCTTCGGATGGTCAATTTATATGGCCCATGTCAAAACAGAGAGGCCTTCTCGAACCACCTCATTAATCTATCCCTCACAAATTTTGAAAACATCATTTTGGGTGGAGACCTAAACTTCTCCATTGGATATGGGGAATCATGGAGGAAAAATGCTTAGGTGGATCCGCTTTTGGATGTTATGGAGCAGCTACTTGAGCAACATCATTTGATAGATATACCCATGGTAAAGCCCCTCCCCCCTGGCGAAATCGCAGAATTGGTGAGGCAACTCTGGCCAGGAGATTGGATCGCTTCCTCATCAAGGACTCTCTGGTTCAAAGAATCTCCTTATTTAGACAATGGGTTCGTTTTGGAGGATTATCAGACCACTCCCCCATTTATATGGAGATCACTGGCCCCTCTTAGAAACCAAGGGCCCCGTATAAATTCAACTCCACCTGGCTATTAGACCCCTCATATATTCAACTGGTCTCTGATTTCTGGCTATCAAATCCTCCTTCCTCGGGGAGAACTGTAGCGGAAGGCTTCTGCACCAATCTCACTAAAATTAAGAGACTTTCCATTAATTGGGCTAAGGATAAAAGAATGAAGGATGACCAAACCCTTGGAGATATTGAACAGGCATTGGTCACACTTTTGGATGATCAGGGTCCAGGTTTTACTTTAGCAGAGGCAAAGACTCATCTCAACAATTTGGAAAATCAGTGATCAAAAATCCCGAGGGAGAGAGAAGACACCTGGTGACTCCGGAGTCGAGCTGTTTGGCTAAAAGCAGGTGATGAAAACACCAAATTCTTTCAAAAATTTTCCAAGGGAAGGAAAGTCAGCAATACTATTTGGAATGTGCCCTTAGAGGATGGGGGCATGGCAAAAACCTATAACCAGCTCTCTCGCCTTGGGAATTCTCATTTCCAAAAACTTTACAAGGCCCCTACTGGTGCCTCTCTTGTTGAAATTGTTAGAATTGCAGGACACTTCCCTAGATTTGTGGACTTGGAAATTTCTAAGGAGCTCACTTCCCATGTCACTCAGGTGGAACTAGAAAGTACTCTGAAATGGTTCAAAAAAGATAAGAGCCCAGGGTCGGATGGCTGGACAATTGAATTCTACCTTGCCTTGTATGAGATCATTGATCAAGACCTGCTCAAGGTGGTGGAGGAATGCAAGACTTCTAGGCGTATGTATGGGGCCATCAACACCACTTTCATAGCCCTAGTCCCTAAATCCGACTCTCCTTCATCTTTCAATGAATTTCATCCTATTTCCCTTTGTAATTGTCTCTATAAAATCATTGCCAAGATTATTGCCAACCGGCATAAGCCCATCCTATCCTGTCATATCTCCCTTGAGAAATTTTCTTTCCTCTAGAATAGACAAATCCATGAATCTATCAACACAGCTCGAGAAGCCCTACACTCCCTTAAAACTAAAAAGATAAAAGGGGCAATTCTCAAGATTGACCTTGCTAAAGAATTTGACTGGGTCAGCTGGCTATGCATTAAGATGATCCTCACCCACCTGGGTTTCCCTCCCCCCTTCATCGACTAAATTATGTGTTGTATCACCTCAGCCACATTAAGTGTTCTCGTAAATGGTTCAGCATCACATTTCTTCCATGCTGAGAGAGGTCTTCGACAAGGATGCCCACTCTCCCCACTCGTCTTTTTTATTGCCATAGAAGGTCTTAGCAGACTCATTGCATCTACCAAGTGGGAAGGGTGGATACAAGGGCTAAAAATGTTTAACTATTGTTTCCTCACTCATCTACTTTTCATAGATGATCTTCTCATCTTCCTAAATGTAAGCATCAGGGACTCATCTACTTTCCCTGAAATCATCACCCTATTTGCCTTGGCTATTGGTATAGAAGAAAACCACTCCAAGTCTACCATTACATTTTCCAATGCATCTCCTCTGGAAACAAGGTACGAACAACAGAAACTCCCTTTTCAGAGCCATCAGCTGGTGGATGGCCTCAAGTACCTGGTGTTCTGGATCAAGCCACATTGCTACAAAATAGCTTATTGGATCTGGCTTGTGGTTAAAATTGAAAATCACCTACAAAACTGGAACCATAGATTCCTATCTAGAGCTGGTCGATTAGTCCTCATCAAATGTATCTTGGAGGCTACCCGAGTCTACTGGATGTTGTTGGCTTGAATCCCTAAAGGAATCCTCGCCCATATTCAGAAGATTTGTTGCATATTCCTTTGGAACGGGTATAAAGAGGGAAAACCATTTGCTTGGGTGGGATGGAAGCACATTTCCCTCCCCAAGAAATGGGGTGGTTGGGGACTAGAGGACTTATTAGTCTTTGCACATGCTCTTGCTGCCAAGATGGGATGGATCTTGCTCACATCACAAAACCTCTGGACTAAAGTCTCCTACCATAAGTATATGGCTTCATCACCTCTTGGTTTGGATTTGTCTACACCTTGCCTTCTATCAGAGAGGGAATAGCTTGGAGAACAAATGATGGCTCATTGGCTCGTATAGGCATGGACCCATGGACGGGAGGGGGGAATATGTATCAATTACTTCCTAACCTCATTATGTTTCTCAATCAAAGGAATATCAAAGTAATTTCATAGGTTGCTCATTTGGAGAACAACTCCATCTTTGAACAAGCTTGGTTATCAGCTCTGCACTTGGGCATCCTCGAACAATGGCAATAGACTTGGAAAGGGTATATTAATGCTATGAAAGAAGCCCATGTGCACATGAAAGAAGGCCCTAACGACTCATCTGGACTATGACTAAGCATGGTTTATACTCTCCTAAAACTAGATATCCCATCCTAATCTCTGCACGCAGGCCACTTGCACTCATAAACTGGTGGGGGAAGGTTTGGAAGTGCAAAGCACCGCCGAGAAAAAATTTATTATTGTGGAATGTGCTCAGGAATAAAACCCCAACTGGAGCAAACCTCATGCATCGATCCCAATTCAGTCCACATTGGCGTGTACTATGTAACCCAGCCGAGGATACTAACGACCATTTGTTCCTCCATTGCTCGATGTGTGCTCAACTATGGCTACAAGTATTAAACATGCTTTCCAAATCTTTCTATTGGCAGGTACAAACGATACTTGAGGCTTGGGATCACTGGACAACTACAAACAATGACTCTAAAACTCATTGCCTTCCTCTCGTCTAATGGTCAATCTGGTTGATGAGGAACATGATTATTTTCAAGGGAAAAGAGGCCAAATGGCCACATGCCGTTGCAAAAATCATTGCTGCCTACCATGAGATCCCAGACAGGATATACACTCCTACAAATTGAAATATATCCACTGAGTCGATTGATCCCACCGTTTTGTGGGCATATTTCGATGGCACTAATCAAGCACAGGAGTGTGGAGGTGGAATTATACTTCATCTATCTGAACACCATCACTTCAAAATTCAACTGGGATTAGGAGAGAGAACTAACAATTTTGTTGAATTGATGACCCTCAAGCATCTTTTGCATTTTGCATTGGCTCACTCATGCAATAAATTACAGATCTTTGGTGATTCCAAAATCATCATAAATTGGTTCAATAACATAAATAATTGTCATGCACATTCACTCAGAAATATATTGGATGAAATTCAGGATTTCAAGGCACAATTTAACTATGTTACCTATCAACATATTTACAGGGAACGTAACTTGGCTGTTGACAAACTATCCAAGGAGGCTATAATAAATCCCAGAGGCCTGAGGATGATAAAGGAATAGATTGGTGAAGAACAATATCAATACTACCACCAACATATCGAGCACACCCAGTGTGGCGATCTATGTACAACTCTTTTTGGAATGGCCTCAGCCATAACTTATTATTTTTGAACACTACTTGAATGGAGTCGGCCAACAATTATGCATATGCCAATGGCATCTACTACATGTAATTTTTCAAAACTAATGAAAAGTTATGATTTTTCCTCGGGAAAAAAAGAAGTGATTAATTCAATTTCTTGATTAATTTTTTTTTCTAAAGAGAAAAGGATTTTAATTTTATTCATTATGAAACAAGAACAAAATTACATTCTATATATGCGAAAAACCATTATGAAAGATGAATCTCTCGATTTATGAGATAAAAGAGAAAAAAAATGATGGAAAGATACATATGAAACTTTAAAGTTAAGTGTGTTAATAATCACTTGATTTCTCTTTCTTTCACTTCTTTTTTTGCACTTTTTTCCATCCTCCTAAGTTCGAACCAACTGGAACTATTGCTAGTTCACAACATGTTGTCTTCAGATGGGATTCTTTGTCTGAGTCTAAGCTCTCAAAAACATGTGATCTATTTGTATCCCCTGTCTCGTTTTCTGTAAAAGCCTTGTTTTCTTGTTGATTTGGTGCCCAGGTATCATGTGGTTCAATGTCATTTTGCATGTGGGGTATGGAATTGTGTTGAACCTATGCATCCACACCTACTTGGTTTAGTTGGTTCTCCATGGTTTCTTCCTCTTGTTCTTCTAAGAGCTAAGGATCAAATGGTTTCCATTCTTTTGGTTTATGGGACTGTCTCTTTTTCTTTTTTGGAATTTTTTTTCATGTGGGTATGCATTTTGCAAATGTCTTGTTTGAAAACATATTCAACATTTGAATATTGTATTCTTGTAATTTAATACTTGGGTCCACTGTGAGTTTTTGTGTTTCATTTGAATGTGGTCAAGTAGACCTTTGTTGGGATCTATCTCTACACAGATTCTAGTGAAGGTAAATATATATTTCTCTATTCTTCCAAGGTCCATATTTTTGAATTTTTTGAGGGTCTTTCCAATTTCCTCTAGGACCTTGTGGTTCTAGAAGGGAAGGGGGAGATTTGGTAGTCTCACCCATACCGACATTGATGAAACCAATATATTTGTGGCATCAAATTTTGGGAACCATGGGGTAATAAATAGTCTAGCTATTCCCCAAAATTAGGGCCCATCATTTAGAACATTCTCCAAATATTTATGTGTATCAAATTGGACAATAAATATGTGAAGACCCATTGTTGCAAAGCATTAGATCTAGGCCAAAATTAGGGCCCATCATTTAGAACATTCTCCAAATATTTATGTGTATCAAATTGGACAATAAATATGTGAAGACCCATTGTTGCAAAGCATTAGATCTAGGCCAAAAACTATTGAACCTGCATATTATAGCCTTGGATTGGAGAGAATAAAAAATTGTGTTTACCTCTACGATACTTGTAACCTCCATGGTTGGTGCTTGATCCATTTTTTCTATGATGTAGGGTCCCAGGTTGTATTGGAGCTTATTTGTTGGGTTGAAAGTCTTCCCTTGCACTGCATCCTTAAAAGAGGTAAATCCACTAGGGTTTTTGGAGCCTGGAGCTCCACCACACAACCTCAGCTTCGAAATAATGGTAGAGTTCCTCGAGATGCGGAAATCCTCCAACTAGGAGGAATCCAAAAACATAACCCCTTCAAATAATAGATGTTGAGAATTTGCAAAGCTGCCCAAACTGTTCTATGCGTTGTTTCAGATTTTCCACCAAGTCTCAGCCCGTGATCTAGAATAGGAAGGACTTCCCATTCATATTTTTTATGAAGATCTACAAAATTACTTTGGGGGGTTCTTTTGAGAAAGCGAACCACATCTGTGCATAGGCAACATCATTTCCACGGACCCTAAAACCAACAGAGCAGGGCAAGTGAAAGAGCCCATAATAGAAGGGAAATGATATATGATAGGATTATGGTAAAGTATATGGATGATACATTATATATATCAAATTTCTTCTTCTTCTTCTTTTCCACAGAAAAATCGTAGCCTTTTATTAAGATGTATAAAAAGTTATATGAGCACATGCATTTAAGCACTTCAACATATAGAAACATAACAAAATATTATATCAAAAAGGGTTCGAAATGAAAGAGTTCTCAAGCCCGAATCACTTAAAAAATATAATATGTTCTCTATGAGTCTATCATGAAACCAACAATCTATAATCAGTGTCCACATCGAGTTATTATCCTAATAAGCATGTATATGAAAATCATGTCTCACAATAAGTATAGAAAATGTCGAGAAATATCCAATTTCTTCTCAATCTAATGTAATTCAAGATTAGCCTAAAAGAATCTATAAAAATAGTTATAGTGATAAAGAATATGATAACTTGATAAAATTATATGTCATTAATGTTTTGGAATTAACTTGATAAAAGTATATGTCATTAATGTTTTGGAATTGTAAGTTTGTATTTATGAAATGGATAAGAGGATGTGATAGAAATATGTTATAATTATTATAATTATAACATAGTTTTGCTTTATAAATAAAATAATTACTCTCAAGACAAAACTTATAAATTTAAGTTCAATAAATAAAATTATTTCATCGATAAAAAACAAACACTGTAGGATAATTTCGTCGATAAAACAAACACTGGAAGATTAAAACTATGAGTAACCAAAGTAGGATGTTTTTTTTTTTTTTTTTTTTAAATAAACCTCTTGATGATTGATGTACATTGAGACACTCATAAATGATAATTTTTTTGTTTAAACCCCGTGAAATGCATTTAGTTTCAGATGCTGAATGTTCGAATGATTTTTTTTCTTCATCCACTTTGAAAATTGCCTGTAGATATAAGGGGTAGCACACAGATTAAAAGGAGCAACAATGCTTTCCAAATATACAAATTATTGTCGATCCATTTCACCAGTGCAAACCAAAAGTAATATTAAATGCGGAGTGACTAATAACCTGAACACCACAGAAGCCTGAGATATTATGAAATCAAACCAGAACACCATAGAAGCTTGAGATATGACAAATGATATCAATGAGATATTATGAAATCAAACCTGAACACCATCGAAGTTTGCGATATGACAGACGATATCAAGATCGCACGCAACATGCAGTGCTTCACATAAGGCTCAGTTAACCTAATATGCTAATAACACTCTGAAGATCACTCTGTGCTTTAGTAAGTTGAGATCTGAGCTGAGATACCCGTAGTTGCAGCTGGCAAACGATACCTGTGCAACCATACACAGGGTCGCTTACCCTAGCGCTCGCTTCAATTACCATGCATTTGATAGCATCGCTTCTCTTATCTAGAGGCACGACCTGATTCACACCAGGATTCATAACAAAAGGGTAAGTTACAAGAGTGGTGAGAATTATCTTCATGATATTAATGTCCATTAAGATTAACAACTATTTGTGGAAGTTATAAATGTATCTAGTATTTTTGATGATGATGATAATGATTCTAGTACATATGCACAAACAATACTTCATGAGAGAAAAGACTTTTAGAAGCCAACAACTATCCACAAGTTATAAGTGTATTTTTTATCAAGCAATATTTCATAAGAGAAAAGACTTTTAGAGGCTAACAACTATCAACAAGTTACAAGTGTATTTTTGATGATGATGATAATGATTCGCGTACATATGCACAAACAATACTTCATAGCAAGATTCATAACTGAAGAGACTTTTAGAGACTAACAACTATCAACAAGATTCATAACAAAAGAGACTTTTAGAGACTAACAACTATCAACAAGTTACAAGTGTATCCCAATATTGTTAATAAAGATGATTATTAAGTACGCTAAAATTAATATGGTTTATTAGATCTTAAACACCATTAAAATCAATATGGTTAAAGTTTATCTTTTAGGAAAAATAACACATTAATCTATTTTTTTTTTTTCATTTTAATTATTTTTAGATAGAAAAAAGAGAAGAATTGGAAAATCATCATAGTATGGGTAATTTAAAAATAAAATAAAAATGGTGTTGTTACAAATATATGGACAAGCTTGAGGAGTGGTTAAATTCGCAATGGGGTGATGGTAACTACTTGAGCAAATTTGTTATAAGGTTTCTTTTGTATGCAGATCACCTTGTTATGATCGCTAAATCGGCTCTTGGTTTGCAAGAGCACTTACTATCCCTTGAGCATTTTTGTAGAAGTGTGGGGATGCAAGTCAATATCAACAAAATAAAAGTAGTGGTCTTCTCTAAGAAAAGAAAACATAATCAACATAAGTTTTACTTCGAAGGCAACATTTTGGAAGAAATTGTGGAATACAAATACCTCGGAATTGATTTCAACAAAAATCGAAGCTGGAATGGTTGTAGAAAGAAAAGAACTTTGAGGGGTTGGAAAGCATTTTATGCTTTTCAAATTCAAAATCGTTGTAAAGAGGCAGAGTTATGGGACTGGAAACCACTCAAAACCTTTTTGGGCTTCTAGTGATTCCGATGATTATCTATGGTTGTGAACTATGAGCAAGCAGTACATCCGACATGCATTACAGACAAATTGAGAAAAATCAAAAGCGTTTGATTACAAACAAATTTAAGATTAAAAGTGCAGTTCCTTATGATATCTTGTTAAGTGAAAGAAGGACTGCTCTTATTGAAGCAATTGCTATGGTATGAGTCATAAGGTATTTAAAAAAAATTGAGCAAATGGAAGAGGTTAGATGGCCTCTTGGATGCAACAAAATAACAAATGGTTTAGTGAATGGGGTATTTGCTTGAACTTGTGTCCCATAAACAACAAACAGATAAAAGCTTTTGTTATGGAAAAGTTCCACAAGCTTATTTGGATAAGTAGTTAGGAAGAAAAACAAATTATTATATTGAAGTGTCTAATCCCACTCATAGTCATCAACCAAAAGCATACATAGAGATAAACAACAAAGAGATAAAAGTTTTTGTTATGGAAATTTTCCACAAGCTTATTTGGGATAAGGAGCTAGGAAGAAAGAAAAATTACTATAGTGAAGTGTTTAATCTCAGTCATAGCTATCAACCAAAAGCATATTTAGAGAGCCAAAAAATTCTTATTGTTCAGTTAAGGACTAATTTTCATCAACTCCTCTGTGAAACAGGGCGCTCGAAAAGGCCAAAGGAAGTGTGGGAGGAAAGAGTGTGCATATTTTGTTCTTCAGGAAAAGTGGAAACAGAAAAACATTTCATTTTAGAATGTGAGGCCTTCAAAGACAACAAGGAAACAGATATGCTGGTAGCTAGCTCTTGGGATAATCTATCTAGCTAGGGGTTTGTCGAGAAGCTTGGAGCATTTATTTTGAAGCTTTACAAGAAAAAACACTAGCTCTTGGGATAATCTATCTAGCTAGGGGTTTGTCGAGAAGCTTGGAGCATTTATTTTGAAGCTTTACAAGAAAAAACACGAAATACATCAACCAGATATGAAGAAGCAATCTGTCCCTTAACCTATCCTTAGCCTGGTAGAAATTAAAATAATTTCTCTCTTTCTTTCATATTTTGAAATTTTAACTTAAAATTAAACAGGCCCATACTAACACAATACAATTTACTAACACAATACAATTTGCCAACATCTCAAAGAAAAACCAAAAAAAATTAAAAGACAGACAAAACAAAGATATCAATTATACATGTATCTCCAGAAAGTGATAATAATAAAATTACGCTTTTTTTAACTGAACAAAATAAGAAATAAAGAAATCATGTTAAACCTCGCATGATTCTTTCACAAATTCAAACTGTAATTACATGAACCTGAAGCATTTTGATAACGTTGTTTGCTCCAAATATTTTGTGCACAGCTGCATAGCTCTCTGCCCGGCTCTGTGGGAAATAAGGAGCAAGTGGGCATCTCTCTGTACATCGTCTCCTTCGCATTTTGCAAGCTGCACACGGTGATATCAAAACATTATGCCGCTTCCCCGCCTCTTCATCCTTACTATGATTCTGCATTTTGCTTCTTATCTTATCAGTTCAAGAAGGCTTTGCTATACCTCTAATTATTGCTGGCAGTCTGCCTAAATATCATGGAGGCTGGTTGGCTGAAATATCAGTCCATGTCGGTACTGGGTAGTCAGAAGCTTTGACAACTGATACAGTCCATGGGCTATTTTTTTCTGCAACCTTCCATCCGTATGCGAAATTATTTCATGCACTACACTGCATGTTTAGTTGGAACTGGGTGTGACTTGACATAGCATAAAAATCCTCGGAACTGTGAATGCCCCTGTACATTGATGGCGTCAGGAGTCAGAATCTAACCTTAACACATTTATCTTTTTTCCCGGCAACATCCCATGGCGGGCCCGCCAGAAAGGGGTCTCACGCCCAGTTGACCTAATTGTTGTGCCTTACTGTGATGGATCCCAAAAGAATAGAACCCTTCTTTTATGATAAAGGGTTAATGACTTTTTCAGAGCTTTAATCAACTAAACTATCTATCAAGGTTATATCGCCTCAGAAGGTTAATGATTTCATTTTCGAGAGCTTTAACTAACTAAACTACTCATCAAAGCTAAATCGCTTCATGACAAAGGATCATGGCCAATGACTTCGCCAGAGCTTCAACTAATTAAACTACCCATCAACATTATCTATCAAAGTTATATCATTTTAATGACTTGTATCATTTCAATGACTTTATTTCGCCAGAGCTCCAACCAACTAAATTACCCATCAAGACTAAATTGCCTGTGGCAAAGGGCCAACTACTTTGCTAAAGCTTCAACCAACAAGAGCTTCAATCAACTAAACTATCCATCAACATTATCCGTTTAAGCTATATCACCTCAATAGCCCAATGACTCCACTTAACCAGAACTTCAACCAACTAACTACCGATTAAGGCTAAATCCCTTTCATAACAATGGGCCAATAACTTCGCTAGAGCTTCAACCAACTAAACTACCCATCAACACTATATCCCCTAAAAAGCTAATGACTTTACTTCGCTAAAACTTCAACTAACTAAACTACCCATCAAAACTAAATCACATAAAAAAAACCAATAATTTCATGAAAACTTCAATCAACGTAACCCCACTGCCCCACAGAGGTGAGGCAGTGGCATATTTTCACCATTATGGAAACTGTTAATCCGTGAGTGACAGTGGCTTATTTTTACCATTTTGGAAACTGTTAGTCCCCGAGTGAAAGGCCACAGCGTGAGGGGGTGAGTTAGACAGCGTGCGTTAATATCTTGTCGGTAACATTTTTTTAAAGGAAAGTGGAATCCGTAATTCGTACCACAAACTAAACCAGCCCAATGGTTCCTCGCTTGAATTTACTCCACCGCACGACTTTCCAGAGATATTTTCCAGGCTTTAGTGAAGTGCAGTGCAGTGCAGCTTTTAATAGGACGTGGTGCAGCCTTTAGTGGAAGGTACATAAATTCACCGTTGGACAACTTACCTTGCATATGGTATGGTATCTTTCAGCGGATTTAGCGCATATATGTCGTCATATATCCCATGAAAGAACTTCAGTGCAATGTACATTGTTGGCTATCTGGTTTTGTAACAAGTTGAACATCAAATTTAACCCTTAACATCTATTAAAAAAGTTAGGTTTTTGTAAGGCACTACGAAAATTTATCATGGCCAATTGTCAGATCAGATCAGATCAGCAGAGTAACTTTTTAGCATGAAAATTTATCATTGTCCATTGTCAAATCACTAGATGAGATAGTTATTATTGGTTACTATCTCTGAAGATAAGTTTACTCATCATTATTATTTAAGAAAAATGATAGCAAATTTTACACTTAACATCATGTATGCTTTTGTAAATACTAAGGTAAATTGTTAGTAGCACAACCATATTTATATTGATATAAATGTGGTTGATAAAAGAAGTATATCAACAACTAAAAAGATTTAATATTATATAATAAATAAATATAAAGTAATGAATAACAATTTAAAATTAAATTTAGAAATAAATAATAACCACAAGCAAAACATTATGAAAAATAATTAAACATAATTTAATTAATGATTTAAATTATTTAAATAAAAAAAAATAAAAAATAATTAAAAATGATAAAATTAAAAAACATCATTATATTATAAAATAGTAAAAATATAATTAAAATTAATAACTTAATAATTAACATTATTCACTAGAATATAATAATAATGCTAAATGAAATAGATTTTAAATATATTAATAACATTAATTGAATACTAAGTGTTTAAATATTCATAGCAATACTAATTTAATAATAATTGTTGATAATTACATAAGAGAAAGCTTTGGTGACACCTTTCTAACCATTCATCATTAGGACAAGATGGAGAATCAAATATGGGCATCACATTAAATAAGTAGGGCCAAGTTGGAGAATCAAATATAGGCATTAGATTAACTAAGTAGAGAAAAAGGGCGATGTAGAGAATGAAGAATTAAATATGGGCATCAAATTAAATAGATCAAGTGATTAAATAAGTCAAATGATGTAGAGAAAATAATTAAAGATGGAGAACCAAATATGGGCATCAGATTAAATAAATCAGGTGATTAAATAAGTCGGATGATGTAGAGAAAATTACTACTAACAGTTAATGACTAAGGGTCAAACAACTAATGGTCAAAAATAAAAATAAAAAGTCAAAGGAATCACTTAAGGTCATATAAAATGGGACAAAATCAAAGGAAAAGGCCAAAAAATAAAAAGAAAAGAACGATTGACCCAATTAAGATATAGATCACATAATTCAGTTATTAATATAATTATTTAAAATAAAAAATAGAAATAGAATTAATAAACATTAAATAGAATTAATTAATAAAATAAATCAAAATATTTTAATAATGTTTTTTTTAACAATAATAATATAATATAATAAAATAACATAAATGATTAATAATATAATAATAATAATAAAAAATAACAAGATAATGGTAGCATTAATAATTAATCTGTCAAATCTGCAATACTAAGAAGGTGGAGGATGAAAAGCACTTCCTTTTAGACTGCTCAACTCTTACTCACATCCGCCCTCAATTTCCTAACATTTGCCACATTCCAATCTTCTTTACTTATTAAGCTAGCCCAAATATAGGAATCTTGAAGCATTTCTTCCCTTCTCCTTGATCATAGAAACAAGATTTCGAAGAATCACACTTAGATTCTTTTTCTTTTCTTGAGGTCTAATAGGTCACATTGGTCTTAGTGGATGTTAATCATCATCATCATTAATGATAAAGAAAACAATGTCAATTAACAAAAAATAATATTATCATTAACAATTGATACTATTAATAATCATACTATTTGTTAATAATGGAAAATATTATTATTAAGAATATTATTAGTATAATAAAAAGAAGTATTAATACTTAAAGAAAAACCAATATACAAATTAAAATTAAAATAAAAATTAGAATTTTAATATAATTATGGGAAAAATAATCTTACAAAAAATAAAAAAATAAAACAATATAAATACAAATATTCCAGAGTAAGTATAACCATAGCAAAAAGTAAAGGCGTTAAAGAGAACATAAATTTTCTCATGATTGACAATCATTGTGAATCATTATTAAAAGTTGACGATGGTTAACAAAGGATGATTCTGACAATCGTTGTCGCAATGCGACAAAAAATGATATAAATTTTAAACATTACAAGACCAATGAAAAGAACACGAAATTTATTAACATTGAAAGAAATAAAACACATATTTTTAATGAGGTATATTTTATTTCTAACAATAACAACACATTCCACAACAAAATCCAACTTTCAACACTCGACCAGAACACAATTATTTGATACTAGCCTTTTCTAAAACACACCCAGAGTGGTGGGAAAAATAACACAAATTCAAATCAACTAGCTAATGATAACGATACTTCACACTTTCAATCTAGTCCCTTATCATTTTCCTCCTTGATTCTCTTTGGTGCATATGATATAAAGTTTCAACATTTGATTTCATTCCATTTAAAACACGGATATGCTCATCGACAAAATTAGGATGGAAATCATGTCTTATATCAAACCTTGCACGAATAAAGAAACAAAACTAATGGTTTTCGCAATAGATTTAATGGCTTTGATGTAATACAAACCATCATTGTTCTCTATATCTATAAATCATTGACAGAAAGATACAATTAAAATCAATACATTCAAACAAAACAAATAAACAAAAACAAAACTATTGATTTATGATTTTGGTTCTTTCGTATTCAAACATAAATGTAACAAGATTCAAAAGGAGGAGGGAAAAAGTGGAAACAAGTACAATTCAACTAATGAAACAACAAAAACACCACAAAATAAATTATTAGCACATGCAATTTCTCCCAAATGGTCAATTTACTTACTTAAGTTACCAATCAACAAATCTATTGAAATCAGCAGTAAGAAGAACAAAGAACTTATCAAGGTGCATACAAATAATTGCAAAAAATAACAATAGCTAGAGAGAAGTAATCTTATTTTTTCTTAAAGACCCGCATACAAATAATTGTAAGAAACGACAGCAAATGAAAAAAAGAATTCATGAATAGTAAGTTGTCTTCAGGATAAATACCCCAAAAATGATATTGACTTCAAGCATTCCTCCTCTTTTTTTCTAAGTGTAACATATGCATTGCCTTGCATTTTTGCATAACATTGAAAAGAAAAAGGCAGTGAAATCTGCAAACCATCTATTGATTTCACTCTTGATATAGCTATAAATTTCAAACCTTGCCTCTCTCTGCCTCCAAGTAGGTCATTGCAAATTCATCCCCTATGGTTTGTGTATTATCAATGCCCATGCCATTTTTGAAGGAATCTGTCTCATATTCCCCCTAACAATAGGCATAATCGATACAAGAATTGGATAGTCCCTATCAAATGGAACACCACAATACTTTTCAAACATAAATGTAGCAAATTGTGGAAGTTGTGGCGGCCATGGGGGTTTCACCCAGTGAACCTCTGACATATCACGTGCATTCCTAGCATACTAAAAATACCCTGAATTTGACTACATATTGGAAAATGCCTCTAAAACTCACATTATTTAACCCCCTACCAATATGAACCCAATACACCTTCCTAATTTAAAAAACCCCTAATTTTACTAGATATTGTAGATATCAATTTTTTCATTAACATTTTTTATACCCCTTTATATTTTTTCATTAACTTTGGGCTCCATTTTTTATACCTACCAATATAAAAAACCCTTTACTGCTTATATATTCCCCAATATATTATGTCATTTTTTCCTCAATATATATCCCCCAATCTAAACCAACGTGGTATGGTATTGCTCCCCTAGTGAAGCCCCTATGGTGGTGGCTTTGAACCAAGTGCAAAGAAATATTTTCAATATATCCAATTGCACCATTAACCAGGCCAACTTTAACCCAAAAATTACACATTAACATTAGACACTCTCCACGACATAGCAATACTTCATGCTGTAACACATCATCATCACTATCACCTATTTTTGTTCTTCTACTGCATTTTGCAACACATCTTGCAATAGGAGAATTTAACAATTTAAGAGTTTTTCGATCGTGCAAATTGACGACATTACTTCTCGCAAATAAGTGAATAGAAGAATCAAACAAAGTCCTTTCCTGTCGACCCAAGCAACTATCAACACGCATCATAAGAAGATCCCAATCAGCAAGAAAAGGCTTTACATTTCTAATATTGGTTAAAATATTGTGAAAAGATGATTGTCTCATATCATCACCTTGCTACCTATAAATTTTGTACAGAGTCACAACTATGTTGAAGCTTTCCCACAAAAATTTCCCCAATTGTTCTACCTGCATACAAGGGTTTATCCCTAATAGAAGGCAACTGGCCAAGGTCACCCACAAAAGTGATGGACCTACCATTAAAAGGACAATCCTTGTTTTGAGGAAAGGCTTCTCGCAAACGAGAATCTATTTGTATGAATAACCTTGGACATATAAAGCTCATCGCATCAATCAATATGTATCGAACATCACTCATTTATTCTTAAAACATTGCCAAAGCCTACCCACATAGTGGCTTCATATCTTTTATAGGAATTTTTAAAGTAGAATGTATTATTTTGCCACGTATGTTAAAAACAATAATACTAGTTGGAGCAAGCAATAACAAAGGACTCTTACCATTTATTGTTGAACTAGAAAGAGCATGAGAAATACAGTCAATGAGAGAAGAATTCACAGTTCCAGTAGTAGCTCGAATAATCATTTTCAAAGCACCATCATTTCCGCCATTAACAAATTGTTGAAAAACAAATTTGAAAGAAACTAGTTGTTTTTATGATACAGAGGAAGGCGACAAATATGTGTCCCTAACAAAGCCACAATTGACAACACTTGTAGAATGCACATATTTCACAAAATTGATCCTTTTTTCTTAAAAATCATTTGAGACCATCATTTCCTACCAATTATAATCAAGATCAAAGTCCCTTCTACCATGATTATCAAGGTCTGAAATGTTTACATAGCTTGGAGGAACTAACCACGAAAAAAACCTGCCACTCTTCTAAATCTCGATCAACGTTTTCTTAATGTATAAGAAACTCCACATCCTCTTCATTGCCTTCATTTGGCAAAGGTCCTCAATCAACATGCCACACACAATATATCCAATTCCTCCAATTCCCAACAATACTTTTAGTATGTAACAATCCTAGTGAAAATTCTATGTAATAAATGTTAAAAACAATAACCACGGATGAGTGGGACACTTATTCCAAGCTGAATGTTGGGGACAAAATCCTAGGGGTGTTCATTTGGTTGTTTATGGCTAAGCAAATTGGAAAAGGAAATGGCCAAGGCATTAAAAGGCATTTTGGCACATTTATTTATGAAAATAATCGAAATTAGGAGAAAAAGGAGGTGAAAGGTCACAAGTTGCATGCGAGGAGGAAAATCAAGGAAAACAATGGAAAATGAAGAAATGAAGAAAATAGAGGTCTCGTCCATAAAAAGGTTTCTGAGGATCAATTGGTAACCGTTTTTCAGTTTAGTGTTGGAGCTCTCTCTCATTATTCTCTCTCTCTCTCTCTCTCTCTCTCTCTCATACTCTTGGATACTTAGAGTTTTCTTAGAGCACTCTTGGAGGGTGTGGCATACTTGGATTCTTGGAGAAATAAGGCAAACGAAGAGTAGGAAAGTGCAAGAAGGCATTGACATTAGCGGTTACATTAGATTTTCTTGCAAGTACCGAGTTGCATGCATGATTTCTTCACTAGTTTTGGCATGCATGGCATATACATGTGGTTTCTTGGTTGTGATCTGTCATTGGCATGGAGGTTGTATGGATTGACACCTTGCCATTTCCTAGATAGCCATAGTGATTGTGGGTTTACTTTCATGATTTGTTTTTGGTTGGATCTCATGATTCCTTAGCTTGGGTGTTATTAGTTCCTGGAAGCCTTAGTTGGACAAACACTATGGAGGCCCTTTAACAACTTGGGCTGAGTTTCTAGTCCTGGAAGCCTTGGTTGGAAAAATGTTCTAGAAGCCCTTGGTGGGTTAAGTTACTAGTCCTAGAAGCCTTGGTTGGAAAAATGCTCTAGAAGCCTGGCGGTAGTTATGGGTTGAGCTACTAGTCATGGAATCATTGGTTGGAACAAATGCTCTGGAAGCCCTGGAAGCCTTGGATGGAGACCAATATGATGATATTTTTGGTGATGTCCAACCATGAGGTGGAATCACTATTTGATGGGTTGAGGTGGATGGCCTCTGGAAGCCTTGAATGAGTTTTAATTGATGTGTTCTATGAGATCCCACTTTCATGCTTGGAATATCGCATGAGGGTGAATGGATGAAGAGATATTTGGCTCAACCATTCTACGGTCAGGTGGAACATGGTAGTCCCATCTTTGGTTGGTTCATTGTATTCATTAGTGAGAAATCCATTCCCTTGATTTTCATGTGTTAAAGTTACTGATGTATTTATGGATTTGATGGTTGATATGTTTATTGTATTTATGTTCCTATTATGCTGGTTATATGTACATTTTATGAGAGCAGCTATGTATGGCTCTTAGCACGTTTTTACTTGTGTTTGAATGGATAGTGTGCTTATGACCTAATAGATGATAATGTAGAAAATGGCATGAGGGAACAATGGTTCATAGTGATTCACAGATAAGTATGAGATCCCTACACTTAATTATGTTGTTTACACATGTCGGTTACATGTTGATGATATGTTTAACGAAATGCTTGTCATGGTTAGTAGGGATCCAGCCAAGGTCTTGAACAAGTATTTTCTTTAGTACTTTCATTTCCATGTTACTTTACTCAATGAAGAGATGGATTAGTTTTGGGCAGTGACTTGGGCTCTGGGCCTGAAAAAGTGGCTCTAATCCCGGAGTCACTGGCATAACACTAACAATTTCGGTCCACAGTTGCTGGCATAACACTGACAATTTCAGTCCACAGTTACTGGAAGGTAGGCTTGTTGGCATTATGATGCATGTGTTGTACTTGAAGGAAACCCACTTGTAGCAGAACAACTCACTTGTATATGGTGACTAGATGAATCTACAGGAGAGATATCATATGTGACAGAATGCATGGCAATGGTGTTTATAGATGTGAGAAAATGCAGGGCAGTGCAAAGGAATCATTTCAAAAGTAATATGGAAAATTACAGTGTAACAGGTCTATTCAGAGCTAACAGGGCATTGGTACAGAAGAACATGAAGATGGAACTAAGGTCTACTGATCAGAATAAAGAAGGTAAAGGAAAAGGTTGATGAAAAGTAGTTTAAGAAGTATACAGAGGTCCACTTAGTCAAAACAACATATACACACTGGTCCACAGAACAAAAAGAGCATGTACGTAGACACACACTCCCACAGGAGGAAAAGAGTGTACATGTTGGAAAACCAATGTTTTGGTCTGAGGTATTTGGTCCAAGGTATTTTGGATCTAAGGTATTGGTCCAAGGTTTTGGTTCGAGGTTTTTCTCCAAGGTATTGATCTGAGGTATTTGGTCCAAGGTATTGGTCCGAGGTATTTAGTCTGAGGTATTGGTCCAAGGTAGTGGTCCGAGGTATTTGGTAGGAGGTATTTGGTTTGAGGTATTGGTCCTAAGTGGTTTTGGTCCAAGGTATTGAGAAATGCCTAAAACTATGTAAGGAGGAGAAGATCAAAGGGATAAGTGCACAAGTAATGAATATCTTCTGAAGTGTTAGATCAAAAGAAAATATGCATGTTATGGGTTTCTGATGCTTTGCTTGATCTGAACTAAGTATGCACTTGAGTGTTTAATGATGGATGAGATCTAATGATTGATCAGGATCATAATGACTTATCATTAAGTGATCTGATAATGGATACTCTAGATTTGATTTCTAATGCACGTTTTATCCTTTATATGTGATGATCTGGGTATGTTTGAAGTCGGGAATTGCAACGAAGTTGTAAGTAAGTATTTGCATATCTATACGCTCGTTTGCTTCGGTGAAGGTGTGCATACATGCTGGTTCGGCTTTTTCAAGTAGCATATGCAAAAGAAAAGCTTGATGTTCAAGGATGACTGATCTATTAGATCAGTGCTACTATTTTAATGTTGTTTCTCAATGAAGTCTTCTTAGATCTAAATGTAAAACTAAATGAATAAGGAGTTTGATATCTGATTGACTGATAGTATAAGTGAGAAGGCTGATATTTGCTATTGTCTGTGTAAATCTCTATAAATAGACAATAGATGGTCAGTATATTGTTGGTTGGTACAAACTTGATTAAGAAGTTTAATGTTTCAATAAGTTTGAAGGTATACACAGGTTTGATTACAAGAAGTAGCGTATAGACATAGGTTGGGTTCAGTAAAGTACAATGTACATTTTGATGCATGGTTTTTGAGGTTATAGTTGGCTCTGACTGATGATATGGGTTTCTGGGTTCATCCAAGTGTTCTACTGTCAGTGATTTGATTGTTCAAATTAACTGAATGTTGGTTGATGCAGTTTAAGTTTCAAAGTTTCTGATGGGTCTAGTATGAAAATTTGATGAAACGTGGCCTTCATATTGTAGTTTTGTGTACCAGGAGTATCCAGTGTGGAAATTTATAAAACGTGGTCCCTGGAGGATACTGAGGATTGGAGCCTTCAGAGAGGAAGTCGAAGCTTCCTGCCAGTAGTGGATGGTGATTTGATCAGGGGGTTGGAGCTCCCTTCCAGTAATAGTTGGAGAATGAGTGAAGGTTATAGCCTTCTACAGGTCAGAGCCTACGTACTAGTAAACATACCAACCAATACAAGAATTAGGGGGTTGTAGCTCCCTTCCACTAGAAGTTGGAGAACGAGAGAAGTTTGTAGCCTTCTACAGGTGGGTGCCTGTGTACTGGTATGAGTCTGCACCAGTACAAGATTGTAAACAGATTTTCTTATTATTAAAAGAAGACAAAAACGACAACAATAGGTGGTTTTCACCCACATTGGGTTTCTACCTTAAATCTTGGTGTTCATGTGTGTTTCTTATGTGTGTTGATTTATTCTGTTTTTACTGCACATGGTTACTATTTAATTTTTAATAAAGTACTGATGCATTGATTAAAGATCAACATATGATGAATTAACTAAATCATAAGTTCATTGGATATACGTTGGTTGCCTTAAGAATAGTTGCATGCACATGCAAGTTCCCTTCACTGAATTAGCGTGTATAAATCTGATTATGGAAATGAAAAAGTTATTGATTTGTAAATACTGATTCAACCCCCCTCTCAGTATTATTTCCAACAATTGGTATCAGAGTAGGTCCTTTGACAGAAGCTTGATCGCTTGAAGGAGATCCATAGTAACAATGGGAAAGAAGCTAAAGAAGAAAGAACCTCAAAATAAGAAGACATCTCAAAGGAACTATGACAGTTGGAGAGATGATTGGCCTTTATGTGGAAGCAACTCTTCAGATTCGGAATCACCTCAGAATGAAGAGGAACAAGCAAAATAACTATTAGGTATGAATTTGTTGTCCTCTAGTGATACATTTCTTTGTTCATTTGAAGATAATGAAAGTGATAGTGAAACAACTGAATTTTCTCTTATGGGTGAAAGAGAAAGAAATCAAAAAGAGGTAGAATTTAAAAAGCTCACAAACACAATTAGAGATCAAAAAGATCTAATTGATAAAAGGGAATGTTCCTACAAAGAATAAGTTACCAGATTAAAATCTCAGTTGGAGGAAGGTAACAAAGTAAGGAAGCAGTACAAGGAAAAGGAAGATCAATGTCAAAGGTTGCAGGATGAAATGACATCATTGAGAAATGAAGTGAATGAAGAGGACAAAACAACCAAGGAACTTATAGAAAGAACTAGCTACTGTGAAGGTCTTGAAGCTGTGGTCATTTATCTAAAATAAGATCTCAAAAATTCAAATAAGTAGAATGAAGAACTACTCCAAGCATTTGAAGAGCAAGAAAATGAAGTTCTTGAATTAAGGCAACAAGTGGAAGAAGGAAGAAAAGTTGAAGAAATCATGAAGAAGCAATATTTTGAAAAGGAAGAGAAATATCATGTTGAGGTAAATATCCTAAAAGGTAAATTAGAAGAAAAGGATAAACTTT
This sequence comes from Pinus taeda, assembly GCA_000404065.3. Taxonomy (NCBI): domain Eukaryota; kingdom Viridiplantae; phylum Streptophyta; class Pinopsida; order Pinales; family Pinaceae; genus Pinus; species Pinus taeda. The sequence goes on along the minus strand of APFE030912226.1, from coordinate 65,600 downwards.
TACGATTTCAAGATAGTACTAAGATTTTGGATAATATTCTTAGTAGTCAAATGTCTCCTATCATCATCCGGTCTTGGTTTTCATGAAATTGTTAAAGGTGAATCTAGCTCACAAACTGAAGCAAGGAACTCTAATGCAAAATCTGAAATGCTCAACAAGGAGCTAAGAGGTCAACCCCATCAACAGCCAAGGAAATAAAGTCTTCAAAATCATTTACTGCTAACTATGGAAGTGATAATTGGTTCTTTCCTCTGATGAATAATGTTGAATGTTTTATATGTCATAATTTTGGACATGTTGTAGCCAGATGCAAAAGTAGAATGGCTCAAGCTAATAACTGTCACACAGAAATATCATCAGCTTCCAGGTACTTCAAGGGATATTGTTTTCTTGCAATATGTTTGGTCATAAAGCCATTAACTGCTATAGAGGAAATATGAAACATATAATATTTTATGCTTGTAACAAGTTTGGGCATGTAGAAAAAGAACGTAGGAGAAAATTTCTGCTAACATACCAAAAGGAGAAAACATCATCACACTCCAAGGTATGGAAGAAGAAGGAAGTACAACCAGAAATATGTGGCATAACTCAGTAAGCAGATAGAACAGACTCAGGAGGAACTGAAAGTGTGAAATTTCAGTGTTCTAATTCTCATACACAGTTATCATGAATACAAGTCACATATATACGTGAGTTAGAAGCTGCACAATCACGTATATGTTGGTTTGATGAAGAAGCAGTGGGACAGACTCAGAAAAATGATCTGATATGGTTCAAACAATTATCAATTATCTTTTCTGTCTTGATGATTGATGACTACAGTCTGTGGATGTTATTTAGAAGTGATTTTGATCCTCATAAGTTGTTGATGACTTGATGTATATCTCATTGATGATGATGCCTTGATAATTCTTACTGATATATGCAATGATTAGATCTGACAGTGAATAGGTGGCATAGGTTCGGGGGGAGAATATGCTATGCTCCTAATAATGCATTGTTGGCATTATGTTTAGAAGTCGATGGTAGCTAATGATTCTTATCAATGGTGATGATGCTTATGTGGCTAAAGTGTTTAAATGATACATCATGCTATGTTGCAGTTATGAGTTGCATATTATAAAGTCTCGAATGATACTTGTATTGCTTAGGGTTACATAGTTATTATTCAGATCATATTTATGGATGGTTGTGGATGATTTTTTTTTATGATGCATACAGTACATATATGTTGCTTACATGGTGATCTTCATAAGGATAAGGAGAAGTACAAAGCTTGAGTACAAAACTTCATTATTTGATGATGAGCCACTCATTTCTTTTATGCTGCTATCATCACGCCTTCAAAGATACATAAAGTTCATATGGTGCAATTATGATGCAAGATTCCTATAGTTATTGGCTCTCACATGGTTAAGGATTGTTGTTGTTGATGGTATCAAGAAATATTGACAAATGACTATGAGCTCATGGTTTTCTAGATACATATTGCTATCTCTTTGATGGATATACAATACGTTGGATACATGGATGATTACTTAAGTTGCATATTGATAAATATTGTTGGTTGGCCAAGAGAATGGTGTTATTGCAGGTCTTAGGAAGACATAGATATTTGAAGACATGGATATTCGGAGACAGGGTTTACTTAGTCACATAATGATGATGCCTTCTTACTTTATGATGATAGGTTTGATACTCACATATGTTGATTAATTCTTATCAGATGTGGGATGTTCCCTAGTGATGATACATGGTTGATATATTGAGGGCTCTTGTGGAAAGATCATGTAGTTCTTGATGATGATGCTATGATCATAGATGATGAATATGGTGTTTTCACATACATATGATATGATTTTGTGTTACTGCTTGGAGATATGGCATATTATTATTTGATTCATGGAAGTTTATTATAAGGATCTTTCTACTAAGGAAACAGAGCAAGTTGATCTTGATGAGATCAAGAGGATGAGTTGATATCTATATGCGGCATACTTTGTCACAGGTTGATGATATTTACATTGTCATATCTTGGGGACTAATGATGGACATATACAGGTTGTTGATAAATTCTTATGGAACAAATCATATATGGTGTATGATAGTTGTTGATGACTATCATGGTCTTGTTTAGATCTTTGGTCTTTGTTATAAATGTCATGGTCATATAAAGGCCCATAATATGTCTATGTCTATCATAGACTCTTAATCAGTCCTTTTTGGTCATATGATGTAATTTGTACCCCCACTATGCATGGGAAGGATGATGTAATAATTGCTATATCTCAGTCAAGTATAAACAATTGGTATATCCCCACTTGGTTGGGTAGATGAGACAAACTTGATATATCCCCACTTGGTTCGGAGATTGGTGTATGTATGAGTCATTGGTTATAGGAAGGTCATACTCACATAGTTGAGTAATAGAGTCATGTTATTCTTTTGGAAAATATTTTTTGCAGACTGTGCATGTGCTCAGGGGGAGCATGGATGGTATAGTGCATCTCAGCATGTACAAAGGAGGAGTTTAATAAGAGAATCCAACATGTGCCTAGGGGGAGCATGATCAATGCTCATATTTAGATATTCATATATAAAAGTCTTCACTTTGGTCAACCCTTTACCCTTGATATCAAAGAGGGAGAATATGTTGGTCTGCCCTTTTCCCTTGATGTCAAAGGGGGAGAGTATTTTGGTGTTGCTTGTTATCTCTAACAGTTTCTACAACTTGCAGTAATCAACACTAACATGGTTTCCATCAAGTCCAAAGGGGGAGATTGTTGGCATTATGATGCATGTTGTACTTGATGGCAACCCACTTGTAGCAGAACAACTCACTTGTATATGGTAACTAGATGAATCTACGTAAATAGATGAATCTACAGGAGAGATATCAGATGTGACAGAATGCATGGCAGTTGTGTTTATAGATGTGACAAAATGCAGGGCAGTTCAAAAGAATCATTTCAGAAGTAATATGGAAATTACAGTGTAACAGGTCTATTTAGAGGTAACAGGGCATTGGTACAGAAGAACATGAAGATGGAACTAAGGTGTACTGATCAGAATAAAGAAGGTAAAGGAAAAGGTTGATGAAAATTAGTTTAAGAAGTATACATAGGTCCACTTAGTCAAAACAGCGTATACACGCTGGTCCATAAAACAAAAAGACCGTATATGTATACACGCACTCCCACAGGAGGAAAAGAGTGTACATGTTGGAAAACCAAGGTTTTGGTCCAAGGTATTGGTCCAAGGTTTTGGTTTAAGTTTTTGGTCCAAGGTATTGATCTGAGGTATTTGGTCCAAGGTATTGGTCCGAGGTATTTGGTCCAAGGTAGTGGTATGAGGTATTTGGTCCGAGGTATTAGTCCGAGGTATTTGGTCCAAGGTATTTGTCCTAAGTGGTTTTGGTGCAAGGTATTCAAAAAGGCCTAAAACTATATAAGGAGGAGAAGATCAAAGGGATAAGTGCATAAATAATGAATATCTTATGAAGTGTTAGATCAAAAGCAAATATGCATGTTATGGGTTTCTGATGCTTTGCTTGATCTGAACTAAGTATGCACCTGAGTGTTTAATGATGGATCAGGATCATAATGACTTATCACTAAGTGATCTGATAATGGATATGCTAGATCTGATTGCTAACGCACATTTTATCCTTTATATGTGATGATTTGGGTACGTATGAAGTTGGGAATTGCAGCAAAGTTGTAAGTAAGTATTTGCATATTTATACACTTGTTCACTTTGGTGAAGGTGCGTATACATGCTGGTTTGGCTCTTCCAAGTAGCATATGCAAAAGAAAATCTTGATGTTCAAGGATGACTAATCTATCAGATCAGTGTTGTTGTTTTACTGTTGTCTGTCAATGAAGTCTTCTTAGATATGAATGTAAAACTGAATGAATAAGGAGTTTTATATCTGATTGACTGATTGTATAAGTGAGAAGGGTGATCTTTGTTGCCGCTTGTGTAAATGTCTATAAATAGATAGCAGATGTTTAGTATATTGTTGGTTGGTACAAACTTGATTCAGAAGTTTAATGTTTCAGTAATTTTGAAGGTATACGCAGGTTTGATTACTGGAAGTAACGCACAAACGCAAGTTGGGTTTAGTAAAGTAGCATATACATTATGATGCATGGTTTTTGAGGTTACAGCTAGTTCTAACTGATGATGCAGGTTTTTGGGTTCAACAAAGTGTTCTGGTGTCAGTGATCTGATTTTTTAGATTAACTGAATGTTGGTTGATGCAGTTTAAGTTTCAAAGTTTTTGATGGGTCCAGTATGAAAAATTGATGAAATGTGGCCTTCATATTGTAGTATTGTGTATATTGTGTACTAGGAGTATCCAATGTGAAAATTTATGAAACATGGTCCCTGGAGGATACTGAGCGTTGGAGCCTTCAGAGAGGAAGTCGAAGCTTCATGCCAGTAGTGGCTGGTGATTTGGTCAGGGGGTTGGAGCTCCCTTCCAATAGTCGTTGGAGAATGAGTGAAGTTTGTAGCCTTCTATAGGTCAGAGCCTACGCACTAGTAAACATATCGGCTAGTACAAGAATTAAGGGGTTGTAGCTCCCTTCCAGTAGAAGCTGGAGAATGAGAGAAGGTTGTAGTCTTCTGCAGGTGGGTGCATGCGTAATGGTATGAGTCTTCACCAGTACAATATTGTAAACATATTTTATTATTATTAAAAGAAGACAATGACGAGAACAACATGTGGTTTTCACCCTCATTGGGTTTCCACCTTAAACCTTGGTTTTCATGTGTGTTGATTTATTCTGTTATTATTGCACATGGTTACTATTTAATGTTTAATAAAGTACTAAAGCATTGATTAAAGATCAACATATGATGAATTAACTAAATCATAAGTTTACTGGATATACATTGGTTGCCTTAAGAAGAGTTGTGTGCACACACAAGTTCCCTTCACTGAAGTAGCGTGTATAAATCTAATTATGGAAATGAAAAAGTTATTGATTTGTAAATACTGATTCACCCCGCCTCTCAGTATTATTTCCAACAAGGCCTATGAGAGTGAATTTAGGTTGTTGGTCACTCCCTTCCCCATAGCATGAGAGTGACTATGGCCCAGGAGACCTAAAACAATAGTGGGACCTAGGGACATGTTGTTTGAGTGGCTAACTTGTCTCTTGAGGGTTCTCTTAATGATGTTGGATGTTTGTATGGTGTGTTCCCATCAGTTCCACTTCCTTAATGTGATTTAGGAGGTCGAATCATATCATATTGGCCTCTAGTCGCATGTTTACCTCGGTTGGTGGGTTGCTTCAGTAGATGTGGAAGGAGGGTGTTACGGAGTGGTATCAAAGCATGGGTCACCCCTTGGACTGGATGGGTTATGTGTTGGTCATGCATGCATGTCAATTGAATGTGTGTCTCTTACATTTATATACTTGTTGCAATTGCTTGATGTCAAAATATGGTTGTAGTATGGTTATCATGGAGAATTTGTTATTGATTTCATGAAATGTATTTGAAATTAGTATGTGACTGATTATGTATGGATTATATGTCGCTTACATGTTGATTTCATGGTACCTACTTACATCCTTGTATGTTAGGTTAAATTTTTGAATATGTTTATTACATGCATCAGTCTTGTAGGTTGATTACAAGAACTGATCGATTATGTTTGACTACATACGGTTATGTGTATTTCTAGTTGGTTTGACATTGCTTATGCATACTATTGGTTCCACGTGGCAATGTGTAAAATGTAGTAATGGCTGTTGTCATGCATGGTGTCACAACATGCATTGTTGATATGGCCTTGCATTGATGATTGGATCCTTGTTAGAGTAATGTTTATGAGTTGATACATTTACTCGTGTATGTCTATATGTTGTTATCATTATGTTATACATGTATCATGCTGATTTGGTAATATTGCAGACAAGTATCCTCCCCGAGATATACTAAGGTACATTGGTTTATTGTGATTTGGTTTATTTGACATATTATTCCTTGCAGGAAGAAACATCAAATGTCTAGTAAGATGGTTGACTATAGAGACTCTCCCTATGAATTCGAAGAGAAGTATGGTTTTGGGAACACTTTCGACTTGGTCGTGACACTAAGAAGTTTAAAGGAAGAGATCAGGAGTTGTAAGGAAGATAATGACATAATCATGTAGCCATAGGAAAAGTTATCAGAGGTAAATGCAGTCATACTTTAGAGTTTGTCAAATTTGTAGCGACAAGGACCACTTTGGATCAGTCAAGAGTGTTAGAGTCAGTCTGGTCAGTCCTCCGTCAGAGATCAAAACTCTTTATGCATTTCATTTTTAGGTGTCCCGCTCCATTCACTCAGTTGCATTCCGCTAGGGGCATGCCATAATTTGACGGAAAAGGTCATGCTAGTCATTTCCTCTCATGTCTGGCTCCTGTTGGCTTAGGTCTTTTGTCAATGATCACCAAAGTCCATGACAGTCAAGGTCTGGTCCTTTAATGGACAAAAGTCATTTTTGATCATTAAGTCTAGGGATTAATCAATTTGGTCTTCAACCAAAGCCATGCAGGCCAGAGTGAGGCCCTTACAAAGTTATGATTCAGAGAGTTTCATCGTCATGTGGATAGACTTCGACTCTTCTTCAAAACTCTGTTTTGAAGAAAAGTCAAACAGTGTCATTGGTGATAAAATTTTCAAAAAAGTCGTTAGTTGATTTCTTCAGGTGCAGTCATGGTTTCCATGGCCAAATGTCCTGTCATGCAATCCCTGCAAAGAGTGCAAAAAATTTCATCATTTGAGCTAAAATTTCAAAGGGAAAAGTGAAAAACAGTGTTGCTTTAAGTCAGTGAAAAAGTGTCAAAACATAACATTAGAAAAATGGGTTTTTGAAGAAGCAACAATTTAACCCATGACTTCCAAGTTTTTATATACAAGTTTCCACCAAAATCAAAGTCATTGTGCTAATCAAGGTCATAGAGAAAGAGTTCAAAGTGTTGGAGATTGCAAAGCACGCGTTTAGAGCAAAGCAGGAGGCAGTTTTCAGGGCGCGACACACACACAGGGGCGCGACGCACACAGAGCCACCCCTCAATGAATTTTTTCAACAGGCGCGGCGCACACCCACAAAGGGCAAAAACCGTGCCAAATTTCCTCAAATTTCTTGTGAATCCCCTCAAATTAACAGGTAGGCTCTATGACATGACTTGTTCATCAAAGTTTATAAATGATATGGTGGTTTATGGCTATGTTTGATTGCAACAAAACTCATAAAATCAACCACAAGAAAACACCAAAGGCCATTGTTGCTAGGGTTGCATAATTGTGGTATTGAGGCCAAGGTTCCATTTTCACCCACCATTTTTCCCTATCCTCCCTTTCTCATTTTTCCTATTATCCCTACCCTAAAACACTACCAAACCCTATTCCCTTTCCCCTCCACTTATTTGTCAACATAACATGCCAAAACCCTACCTTTTCAAAACCCCAAAACCCTACCCTATCAAATACCCAAACCCCCTACATATCCCTAAACAAAATTCTCCCCTTAACCCCTATTCCTATCACATTACTCCCCTCCTAATACTCTCTTTTGTTTCATTGTTCCCCTTAGTGACAGATATCACAAAAGCACCCAACTTCATGCCATCATCAAAGGGAAACCTAAGTACAGTACACACAACAGTCATGGCATCAGAGCATTCATCAGAGTATGAGATGGAGACACAAAGTGACTCATCCTCGGAAGAACAGGCTCCCAGGAGACATCATAAGAGTGGCAAACATGTTAGGGATGAGTCCACTACCCTCACTGAATTACAAGCATGCCCTCTTGCCATGTCATGTTTCCAGCACCTAGCATGTTTTGAATTTTGTCGAAGAGTGGCTAATGTTAGAGTTCATCATGAGTTGGCCCGTCCTTTTGTGCTTCACCTACATGGAGGTCAGTCTATCTTGGCTGGGGTCACCTTCACATTGACACCCGAAACTATCTTAGTGGCAACAGGGATACCAAATGTTGGAGAACAGTGGCATAAGAAAAAGAAGGTGGATAGGAAACACTATGAGCCTTACATTAAGGATAGATTCTTGAGTCAGCTCACAAGAGTCTTCCCATTCAGATATTTGAAAGATGAGTATGCTTCACTCATGAAATTGATCATGAAGTACTTCAGCTGTGAGGGGAGGTTCTCTCGACTATATGCCTATCACATCAGGTTGCTCATGCACTTTACCAGGGTGAGGATGATGAACCTCCCATTTTTCATTTGCAGGAACATAGAGAGGATGAACACCTTCATGCAGCATAAGACCCCTCAGCAACAGCTTAAAAGTGTTTATCACTTTGCTCTTATCCGGATTTTGGTGGATCATCAGTTGGGATTGTAGGGCATTGCTTGGGAGGACTTCATCTCCCGTGACCTCTTCAGCACTTCATAGGAATTATCAGAGGTAGAGCATGAGATAGGTGGTCCTTCTCATTAGTATGAGCTCCATGAGACCACTATTATGCCAGTATTCGTTACATATCAGCGAGGCAGTAGGCACGTGTTTGCAGCAGCAAAGCGAGTGTTATCTCCACCCAGGGTGGAAGGGGCCTCACTTCCGACATTGAATACACAGGTACAGGACAAGGGAAAGAGGCCCATGCATGATGAGGGGCCATCAGGTGAACAGGAGGCCGATTTCATCCTCATTTAGGATGATGATGTAGATGTGGAGCGTACTCGACTTAGGATGACTAATCAGGAGTAGAACACGGAGATCCAAGACTTGTCACTCAATGCGGAGAAGGCCAAATGGATCATCAAGTATTTGGAGGAGAGGAACAAATAGTGTGAGGACCAACATGAGATCATGGAGCTGCAAAACATCCATGAGAATCGACAAGTTGCCCAACAAAGGAGGATCGAGCTCACTACCTTGGAGCAAGAGATCAACAATGACTGTGAATCCTGGCTAGAGCAGATTAACATCCACCTGCAGAGACTACTGGAGAAGGCCGACAGAGACAAAACCATACTGAGGAGGATGGGTTATCATTACAGGGCACAGAACATGAGTGCAAAGGCCTGGATAAGGAGCTTGAAGGCAAAATTGAGCAAAGCAACAAAAGAGGCAAAAGAGGCAAAAGAGCAAGATCGGCTTCGAATCTTGGCTGAAGCTTCTGTGGCCTAGCATAGTACCTCTTAGAGAACCTCTAGCCCAAATTTCAAGAAATTTGGGGCAATTTTAGTCACATGGTAATTTTTTGGTCAAAACACAGGTTTTTTCTCCCTGTGCGCCACGCCACTGGCGCGGTGCTTAGGATTGGGAGCTCCAAATTGGAAATGGATTGCATTTTTGGATTCAGCATGCAAAATCACGACTAATGGATCTTGTACAAGAAATTTGGGCATGATTTGAGTCTCCAAGAGGTCAAAAACACCCAAAAAATGACCTCTCTGCCCCTATTTTGACACACAGGAAGCAGTCTTGGGAGAATGAAGATTGGGAGGGGCAAATGAGCACAAAATTCAGAAATTCGACTTGGGTTGGAAAGTAGACAGGATAGGATTTCCAACAAGCACACTTGGGCACATTTTGGACTCCTATAGGTGCCTCAAAAGAAGCTCCAAAGTGGCGCGACGCATATAGAAAGTGGTGCGATGCATATAGGGAAAAAGGCCAATTTCACCTCCGTTTCGCGAAATTTCGATTCGCGACTTCTCCAAGTGGGCCTGCTCATCTACATTTCACATTTTCGGCACATAAGGCAAAGTTTAAAATATTTTCACTCCAGATTGGCTTCTATCCAAGTGGCAAAGGAAGGCAAACAGTCACCCAAGCCATTTGTCATCTTTGTAACGTTGCACCTGTAGCTAATGGTTGGCTTTCCACCTCCATTTTGTAATGATTCGAGTAACTCCCCAACCCTTGGGCGTTCTATCTCCTCATGGCACATTCTATATATTGTATGAAAACTATCTGAAAAGGGTTGGTTGGCTTGTAACTTTTGGGATACTGTGGGAAGAAACTCTTTTTCTTCATTGTATATTTTGACAGAGGATTAATGAAAGGCAGCGGCTCTGTTTCATGAGATTCATGTGGTTTTGAGTGTAGCAAATGTGTCTCTTATGATTCATGTGTATTTCGTTATGTTTCACAACTCATTTTCATATTCATTTCCAGTGAAATTTTCTAAGTTAGATAAGGTAGAATTCATTTTTATTGCTCTGCCTGTGGGAAAATTTCATGTTTAGTGTTCTTTCTTCTGTTGAAAAGGATTCATGTACTTATGCCCTTTTCACCCTCTTAAGAAATCTCTCCATTCCATGTTATTTAAAACTAAATTGCTAGACTTTCTGCCTATCTTGCCTCACGAAGTAATCTGTGCTCTGCTCATTGATGTCCGTTGGTCCCATACCATCCTAGAAACTCGGTCATTCATAAAAAATTGCTTCTTATATCCATATTTGCTTACTAGCCTAAGATCAATATTTCACTCTAAGTCATCTCAAGCCGTTTCGTTTACTTATTCACTGAGCGTGACACGGAGAGAGCCCTCTCCTGTTCTGGTAGGGCTAGCTACCAGACTGAGCGTGGTTTGTGGTTACCCTGAATTTTGCCTTCCTTCAGCCTAAGGCAGATTTAGGTGCTAATATAGTGGTGACTCAAATGGGGAACGAAGTTAATCCCCTTACTTCTTGATAATTCTAAGCTTCCGGATAATAAGTTTAGGATTTGATAGGCTGAGTAAGTTGGTTGTGTCCTTTGATTTTTCTCAATAGTACGCTGGCTTCTAGATGATATACCAAAGCTAATCTAGATCCAGATCCTCCACACATCTACGAAAATCCCAATTTGATTTCAACAATTCGTCGTCAAGAAAGCTCTATATCTCCCGTGTCCAAATCCCATTCATGCCCCGACATTTTTGAGTATATTGAAGAGCTAGAGCTTGATGAGAAGTTTGAACTATCGTTGTTCCAAACCAAATCCGAAAGGGTGGTTGACTCTATTTTCCACAATCCACAATTTCTTGTAGACTTGGAGACGAAAAGGGCTAACCGATCAATTGATAACTACATTATAGCTCAGCTTCAAACTCCAATTGCTAGCCCCTTACAAACTGTGCACACTCCTCCAACACCTCCGAGGCCAAATCCACGAAGAGTAATGGTTGCCCGTTTTGCACCTCTTGTTTTGCCTCAAGTTTTAGATTGTATGCCCACAGATTATCAAAGCAAAATCACATTTTTTGATGGCACTCCTAACAACATTACTGCTCAGCAACATGTGGACAGAATGGCAGACTTCTATGAACTTCATGAGATCGATGCGGAGAATGTGGCAATGAGACTTTTTGTACAGACATTTGTAGGTGAAGTGAGGAAATGGTTCAGAGGTTTGCCGGCTGCACGTATCACTACCTTGGCTGACCTACAAAGACAATTTTTAAGCCGCTGAGAAGTGAAAAAGAACCCTCTTCAAATTCTGGCCGAATATGAGCAAATCAAAAGAAACGTTGGTGAGTCGGTCCAAGACTATTGCATTCGATTCAATTCAGTTTATAATGAAATTCCAGATCATCTAAGGCCACCTGCGGGACTAGCCATGGTGAATTTCTCGAATGGCTTTGATGCTGACATGGCTTATCAATTGAGAGAAAGAGAACTGGCCACAATGGAAGACATGCAGAAGATAGTGGTCAGCGTTGAAGCAAATCTGTTGACCAAGAGAGCTAGAGAAAAGGCAGAGAAGAAGGTCACCGTAAAGGAAGAATCTTCCTCGGTAGATCAGCTACTTCGAAAGGTAGAGAAGATGCTTGAAAGGGTGAAACTTGACAAACCGGAGCCACAAGTTAGAAATCCTAACTTCCGTGGTCAGCAACAACCACAATATAGAATAAGACAGAGAGATCAGCGAGCCCAAGAGTAGACAGCACAACAGCCAATACAGACACCTTTGCAGCAAAATTTTGTGCATGGACCGGAATCAGATGAGGAAGGGGATATAATAGGTGAAGAAAATCACCTCTTTACTCCTGATGACTTTCCTATTTATCTCACTGAGGATGAGGAGTATGCAGAAAGTTCAGCTGTACACAAAGATGTAGATTTCATTCTAGCAAATGACACCGTCTTGGAGGAAGAATCAAATGAATACCAAAGAGGCTACATGAATGCTTTGTCCGCCCAACAACAACGATATTCACTTAGAAACAGAGATGTGCCGGTCAAACCAATTCAGAAAAGGAAGGATGTTGAAGCATCAAAGAATGATTCATCAGTTGCACAAAGGAAAGGAAAGGAGGCGGTTGATCCGGAGAG
>APFE030912226.1:2956-42554 GCA_000404065.3 Pinus taeda | reverse complement strand
ACGCTACTTCTTTGTAAAGGAGAACCGTAAATGGTGAACAATACATAAAAACATTTATAGTTCTTTGTACTATGGAGGCTGAATCATGCAAAGGAAGGGAGTTTGTACAGTGGTATACTGATCACAGACAACAAAATTCCCGAAGAAAGCTAAAGAGAGTGAATAAAAAACCAAAATCTGGAAGCAGAAGAGGTCTTATCTGATCATCGCACTTGTAACATAGGGAAAGAGCGATGCATCTCACATGCTACACACCGGAGGTGCGATGAATCTAGATTCCCAAGAGGAGAAGGTGCGATGTCTAGAGACAAGACTTCAATTGGGTTCTTGGTCACAGTTTGAAGCTCAGTTCAGAGATTTAAGTCGAGCAAATGATAGTCAGTAAATGCAAATCACAAGGGCTGATCTAATGAGGCTACTCGAGCCACCACCAGGGAAATTAGGATGTTTGCAAATCAATTGTCTAGTTTATAAACAAAATCCAGAGATAGACTGAGGCAACATTGATCTACTTTTCACTTACGTAGCAGATGCAGTTCGAAGGCTAGCTAGCTTGACTTCAGGCTCTGTCTGTAAGCTTATAAAGCAAACAAATATAGACAAGCAAACAATCTATTCGCTCCCTAGTGGAGTCGCCATTTTGTTATCGGGAAATCTAGTGTCCATGCAGAGCTGCTAGTCCCACTAAGATGGGTAACTATCTTAGAAACAAACAGATTAAAGTTACTTTCGTTTTCCTTTATGAGACGTAGATAGGAGAGGAGAAAAGAATACCAACCTCAATATTTCGCTTGGTTCTCTTCTTGTTCCTTCTCCTCTTTGACAGATCTTTGCCGCTCCTCCCTTGACCACTCCGCTTCAAAGAGTACCTGTAAAGTCAAAGCAGTGTAATACCTTCAAAGTGCAGAGATCTACAATCATAAACAATATAGGACTAGATATATATTGACCACACAAATGCATATATTAGCAAACATACAAGAATGTGGAGGAACACTTGAATAGCTTTATTGATATAAAGATTAGAAGAGAGGATTACAACCCATTGATCTGACCCAGCGTCATCCTCCCAGCATGAAAGCCCTTCTTCACCTCATGAAAATCTTAGATCACCCAACACTATGATATTTCACCAGGAAACCAACAACACTTCCTTACAAGATACAAGATTCCATCCTCTAACCTCTGGATCTCTGGGATGAGGGATCCATATATAAATATTTGCAGAGGTGTGAGTCAGCTCTAGGTTTTTGATTAGTGTCATTCCACTGATAGTTCTTAGCTCCACTTGGAGATTTCATTGATCTCTTACTCACCCCTGGGCGAATTCTGAGAGGCAAGTGTCATATGAGAAGTTTCTAAAAGATTCCTTGATCATCCACTTAGCAAACTGTCTCTGCCACTTGTCTATTCTCACTCATCGCACCCTATAGAAGGACTTTTCAATATGCATCGCACCCTAACCATGGAGCAAGTGAGATGGTCCAGTTTTGACCAGCTCTGAGCAGTTTTCTGTGGAGAACTTTTGGGATATGATGTAATCAGTTGACCTTGTTCCTTTAGGGTATGAAACAACACTTTTAGGGACTCATAAGCCCTTGGTTTATGGACATATGTGATTGGGGTTGCAGTGCCCAAATATGTCTATAACAATGTTGCATCACTTTCACAGTACTTCTAGAGGGTGCCCTTGCGAAGCTTGGGTACTTGCACTAGAAAAGGCTATTATCTGGAGGTTAGTGTAACTACTTCTGATATCTTCGTTGGTGGTCTTGGGTCCTCATCATCCAAAAATACCTTTGAGAGATCCTTATATTCACTTTCTTGTATTTGGTGTCCTATCCTAATCACCCGGAGCAGAAATACCTAGAAGTTTTTTGCTTGGTTGTATATTTAGAATATTTTTAGTGTGTGCTTTATGCTCCTAGCTTGCCATAGGTGATTTAAGTCTTTAATTTCTCTTTATATCAAAAGTGGTTGATCGACCAATTCGTTGGTTAGAAGGCTTCATGGGATTTCACATGTGAGTGTCAAATCTTCACTTACAAGGAGTAGGAATAATTCTACTGGTGCTTTTGAACTAGTGTTAGCTAATGTAACAGAGATAAATCATTCTTCGAGGGCTCTTATTACATAGGGTGAACCCAGTCTAGTCCATAATATGGATGGAAATGATTCAGTGTTTGCTAGAGTACTCTTCTAATTGGAAGACTAAGTAGAAATTGAAGACGTTTTGGAGCCTCCTAAGACTCCTATGGAACCTCATCCTTCTCATCTTCCTTACGTTGTATCATACATAGGTACTCTGAATCATAGGTTGGCTAGCCATGTTCACTCTCATTCTTTCTTCTCAATGGGCAATCTTAGTGGCTCTGTCGATACGACCAATGTACATACTCCTTCTTCACTTGTAGGAGGAGGTACTATTCCTATATCTATTATTACACCTAGTTTAGTAGTATTTCGCTCTACCTCCATCTCGATTTCAAGTGGGGGAACCAACTTTCAACTCCTTTCACGGGTTCTTATCCTTTCAGAATGACATCTAGTGGGATTCCCTCAGTTTCTTCAACTTTACCCTCTACTTATTCTGCATTTATGACTTCGATGGCTACTGGTTAAGTACCTTTACAAGGTTTTCAATTTGGAAGTGGATATGTTCCTCCTTCCAATCCATCATTGAATTTATGATAAATTCCTTTCTCTTGTCATTCTCAAAACATTAATCCTTTCCAAGGGAGCCAAGGCTTGGAATATCCTTTTGTGACTGGTTTTGGGTCAGGGAATCTTTACCATTTATTTGGTCAGCAGGGGAGTATGCCCTTCCCTATTGTCGATACTTCACAATTTTTTCCTCCTTTGGCTAGTGCCTTGAATCCTTACCAGGGGCTTTCCCCTTCATATAATGTTCTCTTGGGAGGAAGTTTTCCTATGACTAGTAATAATGTAGTAGGGGGTGGATACCCTTCATATACCCCTGAACTACAAAGTTTTTCTTATGGTTTAGGTTCTTCTATGAGTAAACCTTGGTAGCCAAGTGCCTCTCAAAATCTAGGATAATCTTTTTCGAGTGTTGGAAATCCCACTCTTGGAGCTTGGAATTCTCCTATTCCTCTGCGCTTACCATTCCTGGGAACACTTAATTTTCCAGATCTTTCAAAATTAACTAATGATTCAATCCGTTATAATCCAGATTTGCCTCCAGTCCCTACTAAAATTCCATACGATATTCCAAAATTTGAAGGGAATTCTTGTGAGGATCTGGCAGATCATATAACCACTTTCCATTTATGGTGCTCCTCAAATTCCATGATTGATGATTCAATTAGGTTTAGACTATTCGAACACACCTTAAGTGGAAATGCAACTAAATGGTACAACGAGTTAAGAGGGGGGACATATTCTATGTTTGGTGATTTAGCTAGAATGCTTCTGAACCATTTTCAATTGTTTGTTCGTTATGATGCCAAAACTGAACTCATGGAAAATTTTGAGCACAACAAGGCTACCCATATTTCTGACCACATTCGAGAGTGGTGTAAAAGGAAAAGGTTGATTAAGACCTATATCCCTGATGATTTTATTCTAAAATGGTTTTTTAAATCATTACAACTGGATATTTCGAAGGATGTGTCACTTTTTGGGGTGTTCACCGAAGAACATGCTATCTTTAGAGCCCAACAATTAGAGCTCATTTATTCCCAGTCAATATTTCTCTACAAGATTTTTCATGATTCTCTTAGATTGAAAATAAATCTCGCCAAACCAAAACTAGTAACCCATGTCGACAGAGTTATAGGATCGATCGATAGTAATACGACTAGTTTGTTGAATCAATTACAATAGTTGTCATTAAAATTTTCTTCTGCAACAAAAACTATGTTGTTAGTGTCTTCTCCTTCTCAACCTTTAGCAGTTAATGTTGTTCAGTCCTCAAACCCCAAAGGAAATCAACAATCCGATGGGAAGAAGAAGGGACATGGGAAGAAATAAGATAAGGGAGGGAAGGAAAATGCTAATAAACCCAGCGATGACATTGGTGAGGGAAAAAAAATATCTAAGAAGAAGGTTAAGTTCCCATGCAAGTTATGCAGTGGGGATAACCTTACCCATTGTTGCCCCAATATTTAGGACACTCAGTGCTTTTTAGCTCAGCAAGATTCTTCTAGTTCCTAGGTTGTGCTTACTAACCCTTTTCCCCAAGGGTATCAATTAATTGCTGGCACAAATGCTAGTACTGGAACCCCTATAGGGGGAAACCAAGACAGGGAATCTACATCGTATGTATATATGGTTAAGTCTCATGTTGATGTTTCAACTAGAGCTCATGATTATGGAGAGGCAGAACCTTCTAAGGCTAAACCTGCTTCCAATATTCCAAAACCTCTTCATATCAAGAGGCCTGCAGTTAAGCTTATACCTTAGATGCCAAAAAGGCTACTCAAAATGGTCAACTTACAATCCAATGTGAGGGTTTCTCATAATTATTCCATTGTTGAAGATTTAACTCAGAGCCCATGTTCTATGTTGGTGTTAGAGGTACTCAAAGCCTAAGAGACCCTTCTTAGGCTTTTGAATTATGTAAAAAGGTTAAGTATTGATTCAAATATGAATTACGTTGTCTCCACACCAGGTTTGCCTTAAGACGATCAATTCGGCCTTAAATAAGGTTATTCGACCTCACCAAAGGAATATAAATGAAGTAGTTCAAATTCCATTTGAAGTACACACACATCAAGCTAGTTTGATATATCTTGAAGCTGGGAAAAAGTGTGAAGTGGAGGAAAGAAGGAGAAAGGAGTGTGAGTTTGGTCTAAGAGAAGGAAGGAAGGAAAGCCAAAATTTTGGTGCATCTATCTCTCTCTCATGCCCTGGTTTGGAAGATCGATGTTATCTAGTTGATGTCGCATGTTGGTGTTGCTATAGGTCGAAGTTGCTGGTGCTGGAAGCTACTACCTCAACAAGTTGTATTGTTCCAAGATCAAAGTTTCTGAGTGAAGATCGAAGTATTTCAGTGAAGATCGAAGTCTCCAAAGCTAGGTCGAAATTGCTGGGTCGAAGAAAGTGTTGCTACTGCTGTGAGGTCAAGTAGAAAGAGGAAGAAGGTTGACTTGGTGTGGAGGAAAGTGTGTCCATTGATTTATGTGATATTGCTTTGGTAATTTCTTGATGAACTAAAAGAAAGAATATATAAATAAACATAATAAGAAATAAATAACATCAAAAATAATTATCAACTATAAGAAAAAAATCGCCTTTATGATTTTTCTAACATGGTATCAGAGCTTTGGTAAAGAAAGAACCTAATGGAAGTCTCAAGAACTTGATCAAGGGATAATTCAAAAGGATTATTTCAAGGAAAAAGTGTACTCTATTCAAGGAATATGTCTAACACAATCAAGGGAGAGAATAAACTTGAAGGAACCTCAAACTACATATCTTGGAAGAAGAGGATCGACCTCATCCTTGAAAAGAATAAGGTATTAGACTTGGTGAAAGGAAAGGTAAATAAGCCTATAAAAGACTCCAGTGATGTTCATAAAGTAAAGTTCAGAGATTTGGAATTAGTGGCCATGAACCTAATGGTAGAAGGAATAAAGGACAATCTTGTCCCATTCATAGCCAACATTGACCATGCTTAAGAAATGTATGAGGCTTTGTCAAAGTTATTCATTATTAAAAACATTGGTCAACTAGCAAGCTTGAAGAATGAACTAAGGACCACAAAGATGACTAAGGAAGATACAGTGGACTCCTTCTTTGTGAATATAGAAAGAATTAGAGATGACCTTTTGGCCCTAGATGAAATTGTTCCAGTCAAAGAACTTGTGATCACTGCTATACTAGGATTTCCACATACTTGGGGTGCATTTGCTGTAGGACTCAACAATTTGAAGGAATCCCCCACTTTTGAAGAACTATGGACCATGTGCAGTCAAGAAGAATTAATAATTTCATTAGTTTCCAACCCTGAAGGAGTGTCAAATGCCTATGTTGCTCAACACAGAGGAAACTTCAAGAAAGGACCAAAGAGGAAGGTTGAAGACCCAAAGAATCTGATATAAGGGACTTACACTACTAAGTCCTTTGCTTCAAGTCTTAGATATTCTAGTTTTTATTTTTGATGTTTAGAATTTATAGGTTTTAACATATTTGTGGAAAAATACATTTTCTTTTGTTTTCATAAATTATAGGTATCCCTCAAACTTTGGAGGGAGTGCTCAAAATCTCCCAAAGATAAGTATCTCATTTCCTTTTAGTTTTTGGTTTCATGTGCTCATTTAAGTTTTGATTATATTAAATACTAATCACAATTATCCCTCTATTATCTTGATTAGGGAAATATCTACTATATCCTCAAGGAGTATGAAAGAGAGCCTCCTAAGACAAGGTTTGTCAAGAAACAAAGGTATGCCTCAAAACTACAAAATATTGATTTATTTATAATAAATGTTCATTCATTTGAAAATTTGTTACTAACATTTCTATGTCTAGCTATATTGAATATTAATAATTCTTATTTTGGGTGATTCATCACTTGATAAATCCACCCCCTCCTCATATTCTTAATTGATCTTATAGAACCATAGACATGTTCTCTAGAAAAACCTAACCTAAGGGTATGCTAATGTTAATGTCTGAAACCCTAATATTGCTTAGGATTAATGGGAAATGTTATTTGAAGTTTTTTTTTTAAGATGTCATGTTTTGGATTTTGGTATGATCATGAAAACCTAACTTGTTGGGGTTGAAATGATGTTGTTTGAAATCCCGAACCTTTGAATTTTTGATATAGTATATTTTTCTTTATTGTTTCTAGATCTTTAGAGTTTGGTTGGTCCTATAAGAAAATTCCTTGTTAGGTATTTAAAGTCGTAGGAATGAAACCCTAGGTTTATTTATGTGTCCATGTAGTTGAAACCCTACCTTGGTCTAGGTCGATATGTGTCTAATATGTTTCCTAACATATGATATGCTTAGGCAAGATGATGAATTCCTACATATATGTGTTGACCTAATTATTAATGGTCATAAGTATTATGGTTTAATATAATTCCTTGTATGAGTTTGATATTATAGGATGATGCTGAAATGAGAAAATATAGGGTTTGTATCTAACCCTAGTGGATGCTAGTCATGTTTTTTTATTGAAGTTGTAATTGGTTCTTAGTTGTTAAAAACATATATATGATATCTAGACTTTGTATGAAATTCTGGTAGGAAGTCTAGCATATGAATTCTAAAAGTTTTAAAATACTTTGTAGATCTATATTTGTTTGAATTGTTTATAGGGTTTGCAAAATGTTGTAGCAGGGTATGTCATACCATTGGTAGAAACATTGAAACCCTATATATAATGAAAGGTGTTGATGAAGTAGTCTAGGGTTTATGGAAAAATCCCTAGCAATTGTTGAAGAGTATGTATCTCTTGTTTGGTTATCTGATATATATATAAAGTTGAAATGCTTATGTGATACTGATATGACTAACTTCATGCTTCTATAGATTTGGTTGTACTTGTTATCTAAGTTGTGTAGGTATATAATCTTCAAGATAGTGAAGACAATTGCAAGTAAGGTTGATGTGAAAGATGATAATAATGATAAATCTCATGAGATGGATGGAAGCCACTAAATATTCTTCGATGTAGAAAGAAGAAGAGATCTCCCTAAGATTAAGAGGGAGATTGGATATACAAAATCTCTCTAGTTGAGATGGAGAGTATAGTTTTGATTGGAGAATGAAGTTTTAAGGATATGTTGTTGTATTAAAATAAAGTATCAAAGATTTGGTATAAGTGCCTATAGTGTTTGAAAAGAAATGTCAACAAAACCATGAAGGTTTGTGTTTATTTATGAATATGTGAAAATATATTATTGATTTGGGTTGTGTTTGTACAGGTGAATCTCTCGAAGGCTTTGATAGCATGCTAGTTACCAATAAGTTTGATTGGGAGAGATTTATTATCCTTGATCTGTTGGATCAACGAGTGTTGAGGCTTTGTGAGTGAAACAATTCCTAGGAGGACATCTGGACAACACTTTGTGTTGATGTCTAGGTCCCAAAGTTGGAAAGGTGGTGTTGATTGTAGAGCTATGATTTTTGGATACACACCTAGATCCTTGGATTGATGGTTAGAAAGTAAGCCTAATGGTACCTATAGAGGCTAAAATATTGAGTCCATCTTAGTCCCACCTGGACAGATTTCCTTGGTCGGGAATCTAGTCCATGGAATTGTGGTGCCTAAAATGTTGAGAGACCAATGGATAGATTGCCATGGTCAGGAATCTAGTTCGTGGCATTGCAGTGCCTAGATTTCTTCATGGTTCATATAATTTAGATCTTCCTTGTACTTGTATATAACGAATACCTCCCTAGTTAAGAGGGAGTGTTGGAAAATGTAACTAGGTACGGTCTTCATTAAATAAATTTGAGTCATCATGTAATATACTTGTCAAAAGAATAAAGAAAATTATTATTATTATTATGACTTATTAAAGCATGGGTTTCATGGTTGGGTCATCATTTTTTATGTCAAAGTCCCCATTGAGGACTTTTAGGATTTATCCTGAGTTAGTAGAGTCATTGTAATTTTAAAGAGACCCTTCTTGGGCTTTTGAATCATGTAAAAAGGTTAAGTATTGAGTCAAATATGAATTATGTTTCCTCCACACCAAGTCAGCCTTAAGATGATCAATTCGGCCTCAACGAAGTATATTTGACCTCACTAAAGGACTAAAAATGAAGAAGTTGGAATTCCATTTGAAGCAAGCACACAATAAGCTAGTTCAATATCTCTTGAAGGTGGGAAAAAGTGTGAAGTGGAGGAAATAAAGAAAATGGAGTATGAGTTTGGTCCAAGAGAAGGAAGGAAGGAAAATCGAAATTTTGGCACATATATCTCTCTCTCATGCCTTGGTTTGGAAGATCAAAGTTCTCTAGTTGATGTCGCATGTTGCTGCTGATATAGTATGTCAAAGTTACTGGTATTGGAAGTTGCTACCTCGAGAAGCTATATTAGGCCAAGATTGAAGTTTATGAGTGAAGATCGAAGTCTTTTAGTGAAGATCGAAGTCTCCAAAGCTAGGTCAAAATTGTTGGGTCGAAGAAAGTATTGCTACTATTGCTACTGCTGCCAAGTCAAGTAGAAAGAGGAATAAGGTTGACTTGGTGTGTAGGAAAGTTTGTGTCAAGGTTTAGAGTCTTGGAATATCTCAGAAAAAATATTGAAGGAAAAACTACTAATTGGCTTTTCCCCCAGAGAGGGGATGTTCCCTAGCCATGATCCTGTATTCATTGTCCATTAATTTATGTGATATTTCTTTGTTAATTGTTTGATGACATAAAATAAAGAAGATATAAAGAAACATAATAAGAAATCAAGCACATCACAAGTAATTATAAAGTATAAGAAAATATTTCCGCCTTTTTGATTTTTTAAAAATTTCAATGCCATTTCATTCTCCAGGATCATTCCTTGGCAATGTTCATTTAGAAATCATTATTTTTTAGATCCTTGGCCCTTTCCCCCTCTTACTGCCACATTAGAAGAAGGGAAAGTGGGTGGAATGGCTTATCCAATATTTGTAACAGAAATTGTGTAGAAATCTATTGTTAATTATGTATATTTTGATCTCGTCCCTCCCCCATCAGAGGATGTAGATGGTGATGTGGCACTGTTTTGGACAACTGCTTCCACTTTGGTTATGGATTTCCTTGATATTATTTTACCATATGAAGAGGAAATTTTAGAAGCAATGACTGGTGTAGAAAGACAATGGGATGATTTGCATCATTGGTCCTATTTTCTCCCTGATTTGCAGGAAGATGAATCAAATTTTTCTAGTCCCCCTTCTAGTGGAAGTGTTCATAAAATTTTAAACCCTTTGGTGCCATCACATATTTTTATCGAAGGTAACATGGCTAATATTTTGGAAACCATTATGGTAAAAACTTCCGAGAATCCCAATGTATCAAAAATATCTTCATCGGAGTTGAGTGTTCCCTTGAAGAAATCAAAATTTACACTAACCTCTTTAAAGAGTTTCATGATGTATTCACTCGGTCTTATGAGGAAATTCCTAGTATTCATCCTAATATAGTTCATCATGAGATCAAGAATTATGAAAATGCAAAGTCTATTACGCAAAATCTTCGACTAGTTAACCCTAGAAAAGTCACGACTATCAAGGTTGAAGTAGAGAAAATTCTTAAGGAAGGTTTAATATACACTGTTCCTTTCACTCAATGGGTTTCAAATCCAATCCCTGTTGGAAATAAGAAATGAATAATCAATGTATGCATCGATTTCAGGGATTTAAATAAATCATGTCCTAAAGGCAATTTCCCCACTCCATTTATAGATCAAATTATTGACAAGTGTGCAGGGAATGAAATATTTTACTTCATGGATGAATTTTCTCGATATAATCAAATAATGATTTGTCCTAAAGATAAACAAAAGACAACATTTATTTTCCCATAGGTGTGTTTGCATATATGAAGATGCCTTTTGGACTTAAAAATGTTGGGGCTACTTTTCTGTGGGCTTTGTCATGCGCTTTCCATGACATCAAGGATATAATTGAAGCTTATTTGGATTATTTAAATGCTCACTCTCACAAGAGAATGGAACATCCAAAACACCTTCATTTAGTCTTTGAAATATGTTGTTATTATAAAATCTAGTTGAACCCTAATAAATGCGTTTTCGTAGTTACAATTGGTCAATTTTTGGGATTCATCATCTCTAATGA
The DNA here is from genome assembly GCA_000404065.3 of Pinus taeda. NCBI lineage: Eukaryota > Viridiplantae > Streptophyta > Pinopsida > Pinales > Pinaceae > Pinus > Pinus taeda. The sequence goes on along the minus strand of APFE030912226.1, from coordinate 31,797 downwards.
AGGGATTCATGTTGATCATTTCAGGGTTGAGGCAATACTTCAGTTTCCTCCCCCATTGAACATTATTCAAATTCAAAGTGTCCAAGGAAAAGTCAATTTTTACAGAGATTTATTGTAAACTATGCCGAGATCACAAAAGGATTTATGTGTTTACTTAAGAAAGGAGTTTCGTACATTTGGGATGACTTCTCTCAATGCTTGTTTGATTATTTGAAAAAGGCATTGACCTCTTCTCCTCTTCTGAGTCCACCTGATTATAGCAAAGATTTCCTTTTGTACCTTGCAGCAACAAAATCAACTAATTGTATGGTTCAAGTTTAGGAAGATAATTCCCTTAGGGATCATGTGATTTATTATTTAAGTCGTGGCTTAGTTGGTACTGAACTTTGGTATTCTCATATTGAGAAATTGGCTTTAGCATCAGTTCATATTGTTGAGTGACTCCATCATTATATTTTGCTCAGAAAAACCCTTGTATTGGCTGACATCAATCCATTTCAATTTGTTCTCGGTAGGCGAGTGATTGGGGTAAAATACAATAAATGGATTTCCATTTTGCAAGATTTTGATCTCAAGTTTATGTCATCTAAGTCAAAGAAATCATTGGTATTCACATAATTGATTTTGGAATTTCCTTGTGAAGGAGATGTTACTTATGAGGAATAATTTCCAAATGACCATCTTTTTCTTATCTCTTCACGAGATCCTTAGAATGGAGATATCATTGTATATCTCCAAACTTCGAAGTTTCCTCTGACTTTTTCTAAGGATGAACGTAAACAATTACGTCACCTGGCTAAGAATTATCGGATTATTGGTGATACTTTATACTGCTGCGGGATTGATTCAATCCTTAGATATTGTTTAACCTTAGAAGACATTGATTCATCTAAATGATTGCCACAATGGAGCTTGGATTTCATCTATCTGGGCTTGCTACAACCCAAAAAATATTGTACGTAGAGTTTTTGGACTTCAATTTTTAAAGATCGTATAGAAGCAGTCAAAAAATTCCATCCTTGTCAAGTTCATACTCGAAAAATGCGCACTCATCCAACTCTACTTTTCCTGTTATCACTATCAATTTGACAAAGGCCTTGTCAAGAGGAAAGTTCAAGTTCCACAGGTGAAGGATAGGGGTGGTCAATAATCCCTTTCTTACTAAGAGGGAGTGTTGAAAAATGCAATAGGAAATTATCAATTTGATATTGCCTTGATTAAATTGAGAAAATTCAAATTTCTACATTAGCAATTAACTTGTGTGACATGGCTTATGTCACCTATTTTACTCAGTAAATTCGAGTTGGAGGAGTCAGAGCTCAGTTAAGAATGTTTGATTGCTAATTTGTAGCAATCAAAGTCAATTATCTTGAGTTTTTTTTTATTAAACTAGTTCCAACTATTGGAGGAACTAGTGGAAGGTTAGTTGTGTAGTGGGACTTTAGTCAAACTCAATGATATCCAGTTAATTGATCAATCAACCCAAAATAGCTAGTGCATACAGAGAAATCAAGTTACCCCTTTGAGGTGGAGATGCCAAGGCAGTGTAACATCAGTTGTAGACTAGTCTTGAGTATATAGGTGTTACATGCAGTCTGATAATCAACCTTGGGAATTGCATAATCCATTTTGGATAAATTCCTAAATAACAGGGTCCTAATTTCTCAAGGAATTGTGAAAGGAAATACGGGCTCAAGAAGAAGCAGAAACTGGCTAAGTTTGGGACATAGCTTCTCAATGAGTAGAGAGATAGGTTATGCACTTGCAGGATGTGCTCAGTTGAGAAAAGAAATTGTAATACATCTCTATTCATTATATTAATGGAAGCGTGCATTAGGGTTTTTAGTAATTTGGTTTCCCCGAAAAATTACTATTTGCATGTATGTGATTTCTTATTGCATGTCTAAGATTTTTGTTCTAAATTGTGAATTAATGTCCCAAGCACAATATGTTAGGTTTGTGTCTTGTGATTCTAATTAAAAGTTTATAAGCAGTTGCAAATCTACACAATAATTTCTACAGGGGGGGAGATTTCCTAGGAGAAAGTTGTGAGTCCTTTCCCTTGCCCTCTTTCCAAACCCATATTTTTCATTTTTAGACAATAATAAATCCACCCATAAATATTATTAATCATGGTGCTTGCCACACTAAAAAGGGATTCCTTCATAGTCAAGAGTCTATTTAAAATATAGTTCCCCAATTTAATGGTATTGATGTCTGCTACACTTTCGGAATATTTAGGCCCACTAAAATGTGCTCCATACCCATATAGATGCAATGTCAATAAGAATAGTCTACTTTCTAGAAAAGTCCCAAATATTTCTCTATCTCTCAAAAGACATCAACCAATCAAAATATAAGTGGGAGTCCTCTTAGGCAGATAAATCCCTCTTGCTGACCAGAGCGATCTCCCTAGATCCTAAAGGAAACTAGAAACAAACAAACAACTAAATGACTCTTTACCTAAGCTAATTTCATTCGAATTGTAAATACAATAGTAGGAGAATAAACCTCTTACCTATTTTCGAAATGCTTGATGAAGATCCCCGCTCTATCTCGACGAAGCTTCCAAATGCTCAAAAAGACCTGCAATCACAGACATAAAAGAGATAAAAGGAATATGCAATCATAACAATTCAAACAAGATTAATATAATGATCAAGGAGACTATAAATTTAGATTATCTTGTTAAATATGAAAAGAATTATAAACAATTCATTATTTCAATAAGACAATACAATGGGAAAACAAATAATTTGTATTACTTCAAGGATAAAGAAGAGCCTTACAACCTTTGAATTGATGTCATTAGGTTCCTCCCAAATTCCTCTAAACCTCTCCTTAGTTGATAATCCTTTAAATCTAAATCCAACAACATAAGTGTATCTTTTCTGAATCTCCCAAGCCCTCTATCCTCTAGTCAATCTTTGGGCCAAGAGGAAGAAGTTTCAGATCCAAAAGGGAAGGATGAGATCATCTAATTTTGGGATTAGGGTTCCTTGATGAAAGGGAATTAGCTCCATGATCTAAGGGGCATGGCTCAAATAGATATTACCTAGAATCTTTTAGTTGGGATATATTCTAGAATTCGGTTTCTATTTTTACTTTTCTATGATTTACTTGCGTGGTCTATAGTGGAAGACAAAGTGCAGTTTTACATAGTTATCAGGGATAGAAACTACAAATGCATGGAAACTTACTAGGAAAAGCACGCAGGTCACACTTAACAAGTCATAAAGCCATTTTACCCAGAATTCACATCTTCTTCAAGAGTTTTTTATTGTTTGACTTCTAAGGGAGTGTAATGGAACATTTTTATGGATGGTGAGAGATCCATTTCAACGATCAAGTGTCATGGTGACAAAATGATGTGTAACAAGTCTAGGAAGATGAACCCAATACTATAATTACAACCAATTTATCCTTCCTGACACAAAAAATAGTGACAATGTCTTTGTGAAGGGAACTAGAGATCCCTAATAACGTTAGGGATTAAGAATTTTATGTGTCCTCTCCTAAAATGGTTGTTGGGCATGGAATCCCCCCACAGCATGTTTTGGGGCTCAAAGCCCAAGTTTTGGGTCAAAGGTTTTGTAAGACTGCGCGAATTGCAGGTGCGAAGTGCGAAGTAGAGGTTAAGTCATAGGGATGTCTACCCTAAAATATTGTAATGTAATTTAAAGTCATGTCGGCCTATCCATGGTCTGCGAACCATGGGATTTTATAAATAGAGTGAGGCTTTAAGTTGTAAAGATAATTAATAGCGAAGGAAAGGGTCGAGCTTAGAATAGGATTCTAAGTGTATTGGGTCGTAGTAGTAGGAAGAGACTCTGCAGCTGAGTGTGCAGAGGCCTAGTAGAGTCTGCAGTTGAGTGCGTAGACCCTTACAACTGAGTGCGCAGGGTGGTGTCGAGTCTGTAAGCAAGATTGAAGATTAATAAAGAGAAGTTTATTCTTATTTTTGTGTAATTGTTGTACATTGTCTTCTTTACAGTTATCTTGGTTTATTTATCGTGCACACTGATATGATTGCTGAATACGCTGTAATAATCATTAAACTTGCATAAACAAGTTAAGTAATCATATAATAATAGACTAAATAGCGAGGAACTTGGGTATTCTACGGGTTGCGCCCTAAATAAGGCTACACGAAAGCAACATCATAGGTTGTGAAGGAATAGCAAGTGTACATAGCGACGGGTCAGACCGCGGACATCCAGAAGCCCATTAGACATCCCTAGTGCGGAAACCTGGTTCTCGCACCCTCCCATACTACTTCGGGTGAGACCTTAGTCCACGCTCTCCGGAATATTGCCGAAAGGGCCAGTAGTACCGAGATTTTCTCGGCTAAATCACCTCTGAACCTGGGTTAGGCCCATACAAGCCAACAAATGGTTCCGTTGCTGGGACTGGGATCTGCATAAAGGATGTCTGATGTTGCACCACTGGAACCCAATAAAGAAATGAATTGAAGAGTGGTTGGACAAGAAGATTCATGAGTTCGTGGCATAGGAGAACATAAATCCATGAGTATCTAGGGAGCAGTGGTTGGAATGCTACTTGTATACGAAAATCCATGAAATTTTCTTTGCATCCTTTCCTTCTGAGTTGTATGCGTGGATCGTGAAGTTAGCAGACAGTCAGGGAAGGTGTGGGCTCGACAAACCATTAGTGTGGACTCTGGAATTAGTGTGTAGAATAGAAGCATCAGGAGATAAGATAGCACGAGCTGTGAGCCATTGGCTCGACCGAATAATAGGAGGATTTATCATTGAGTTTGCGGTAGACACGACCGTCAGCTACAGTGAGGCAGAGCGACGTTTTCTCAAGGGACCACGAGGTAAGTATATTAAATATTTGAACACTTGGATTAAGATGCTATTGTGTGAAAAGAGGGTTATGTGAATAAATTAATGTTTGGAATTACGCAAAGTGGGAAGATCTACAGAAGTAGAAGTAGTGAAGAGTTGGAAAACAATCGCTTAATTTCACCCTCGCGGGAAAGTGAGGAAGAGCTCGCGAAAGTTTCTCTGAGAAGCATGGTCAGTGTGATAAGACAACAAATTCTGCATTTACCAGCTCCACCCACATCGCCACTTGTTTCATCCCCCTCAACTCCATCTCCACACACTCCACCTCCACCACCACCGCAGTTCAGTATGGTGAGTGTGATCAAACTACCAATATTCATAGGAGTGGGGAATGAAGATCCGAACCAATTCGGGTTCGTGGTAAGAGAAGTATGGGGAGCATGGGGTGTCATGGATGATAATATTAAAAATGCTATGTTGGTGACCATGCTGCAGGATTGCTCATTAACGTGGTACATCAAGCATTCTTATGACCACCCAAATGTAGGTATTGCAGAGATCTAGGCCGCGCTGAATAGGAAATTTAGCAGGCTAAAATTAGAAACACAATGAATCATCGGGTTTAAGGAGATTGCGATGCTCCTGGGTGAGACCCCCTGGGATTTGGACCAAAGGCTAAAGAGTATGATCCGCGAAGCCAATATGACGTTAACATATGCACAACATCGCGCATGGTTTGTGGCCTCACTGACACCACACTTAAGGATAGCGTTGTCACAACAAAAACTTTCCACTCAAGCCGAAGCATTGGAGATGACAATGAGATTACATGAGACCCCTATACAAGACCATGGGTTGGGAGTTCAACAAATCCACACACAACTACAAAATCTATGTCTAGAAATGCAAAGTTTGAAATAATATAGGACACCTCGCCTAGAGGTGTGCAAGGATGTATGGTGCATAAAATGCAAAAGCGAAAAGGGCACGACAAGGACCATTGTCCAGTATTCGCGAACTACTTGGCAAGAGGAGGCTGATGCCTTTAAGACTGTAGGCACAAGTAGGGTCAAGCACAACGTCTGCATTATGGTGCATGATCTGCTAGATAGGAGGAAAAAAAACCACAGATAATTGCCATCTGTTGCAAAAGTATACACATATGTCCCAACAATTTTTTTGTAATTTCTACAGGTCAGTAGGCCATGACGAATGCACCTGCTGAAGCTATGAACTAATGATGGATCAGACTCCTACCTATAGGGTGCAGATCGAAACGTGAGCTCTCGAACCAAATGCAGAGATGGAGCAAGCTGGGTTTCAGGGGCGCGGTCGGGGTCTAGGTGGAATGGGGCCAAGAAGGGGTCGCAGACAAATAATTTGTTACAATTGTGGAGGGCCAAGGCATTATGCCCACGACTGTACAAACACGAAAAGAATATCATGTTGGTACTATAAACATTTTGATCATGAGGCAGAAGACTGCCCTTCGTTGATAGCGAGGATGTGTGAAAAGGGGGTACTCCAGCCCCCTCTAACCCAGATTTACAAATGATGAGGTCTGAGTTGCGTGAAGAAGACCCAAATGTAAACATGATGCTCAAAAGCGGTATGACCATGAGAGATGATAAAGGGAGGCAACTAGAAGAAAGTGCATGGGTTTGAAAGGCTCCTATAAAGGAAGCCGAGTTTGATTTAGAACGTGCAAAGGAGACATTCATGGAAGCTAAGAAGAGCTTCACAAAGGCCTCCACTTCAGGTAGTAAGGATCAACTAGAAGCAGGGATGGATCCTTCAATTCTCACTACCTTTCTGGAGACATGCATGAAACTGCTACACGACAGCAAGGCAGTGAAAGGACCACAGGAACTTATCAATAGGTGCATGGGGTCAGGAGAACTATGTGTGGTCCGGAAACTTGGGAAGCATGCATTGCGCATAGGAAGAGAAATGAGGTTGACTGTGCAAATAGGTGAATACGAAATGAATCAGGTAATCCTGGATTTGGGTTTGGATGCGAGTGTACTACCAAAGCAAACATGGGAACGCATGGGCAGACCCACATTACAATGGTCCCCTATTTAGTTATGAATGGTGAACCAACATGAGATTTTTCTTGTGGGAAGATTGCAAGGGGTAACAATCGATACTGAAAATGTGAGCGCGTAGGCAGATTTTGAAGTGATAGAGATTGTTGATGACAACAATCCCTATCCCACACTGCTAGGAATAGATTGGGCTACTGATATGAACGGAGTCATAAATCTAAAGAAGTGCAAAATGATCTTTGATAAAAAGTCACTAGAAGTGGTAGTACTACTAGATCCAACAGAAGGAGCGTGATACATTGATCCGGTGTGTGACGATGATAGTGATGACGATTTCAATTGTATTTACAAGATAACTATGCGAGAAGAGGATGTTGGCATTATGATGCATGCGTTGTACTTGATGACAATGCACTTGTAGTAGAACAACTCACTTGTACATGGTAACTAGATGAATCTACAGAAGAGATATCAAATGTAACAAAATGCATGACAGTTGTGTTTACAGATGTGATGAAATGCAGGGCAGTTTCAAGGAATCAGTTTAAAAGGAAACTCTCTTAGATTAAAGATCACAGTACAATAGGTTAATAACAAATAATTACATATCAAACTACAAAGAATGAAGAAAGAGAGGTATATGCAGGTTCACCTTGACCAAGCTGCGTATACATGCAGGTTCACTGACCATAATTAGCATATACGTACACGCACTTTCACAAAAGGAAAAGTGCGTATACCTTGGAAAACTAAGTTTTTGGTCCGAGGTATTTGGTCCATGGTATTTTGATCCATGGTATTGGTCCAAGGTATTTGGTCCGAGGTATTGACCCTAGGTATTTGATCCAAGGTATTAGTCCCAAGTGGTTTTGGTCCATGGTGTTGAGAAAGGCCTAAAACTATAAAAGGAGGAGAAGATCATTAGGCCAGAGATGTGCAAGTATCGAATACCTAATGAAGTGTGAGATCTAGTATGCAGGTCATAAGCTTATGGTGCTTTGTTTGATCTAAACCAAGGATGAACCTTAGCGGTTGATGAGGGATAAGATCTAATGATGGATCGGGATCCTAAGGCTTGAAATAAATTATCATTATATGGTTTGATCATGTATAGTCTAGATCTGAATACTGATGCATGTGTTGTTCTATAAATATTATGATCTAGGTATGACTGAAGTTTGGAATAGCTTCAAAATTATGAATTAATATTTATAGACATATATGCTGGTTGGCTTTGATAAAATCGTGTATACACACTAGTTCAACACATCTAAGTAGCATATACATTATGTAATATGATATTTGAAGTTATAGTTGGATCTGGCTATTGTTGCAGAATTTTGGGTTCTGCTCTATGTTCTGGTGACTGTAATTTGATGACAGTATACTGAATGTTTAGATTGATTGATTGTGATTTTCTTTAGTGACGATGGGCTTTCAGTGATTCAGTTGTGGGTGATTCAGAGATTTATGATTGAGTTTCAATGATTGGTTAATGTAGATGTATTTGATGGTTGTAGTGCAGTGGTGATTGATTTTGAGCTTCAATGTTGATAATGGGTCCAGTTTGAAAATTGGATGAAACGAGGCCTTCATGTGTATCGTTATGTGCCAGGAGCATCTAGTCAGAAAATTTATGAAATGTGGTCCCTGGAGGAAGAAAGAAGGTTGTAGCCTTCTGTAGGTCAGTGCCTACATACTAGTAAACATATCGGCTAGTACAAGAGCTAGGGGGTTGTAGCTCCCTTCCAGTAGAAGCTAGAGAACGAGAGAAGGTAGTAACCATCTGTAGGTAGAAGCCTGCGTACTGGTATGAGTCTATACTAGTACAATGTTGTAAACATATTTTCTTATTATTAAAAGAAGGCAGAGACGACATCAATAGGTGATTTTCAACCACATTGGGTTTCCACCTTAAATCTTGATGTTCATGTGTGTTGCTTATGTGTGATGGTTCATTTTGATATTTACTGCACATGGTTATTGTTTAATGTTTAATAAAGTACCGATGCACAGATTAAAGATCAACATATGATGAATTAACTGAATCATTAGTTTGCTGGATATATGCTTGTTTCCTTAAACATAGTTGCGTGTACACGTGGGTTACCTTCATTGAAGTAGCATATATAAATTTGAGTATGAAAAGAAAAAGATTATTGACTTGACTAATATTGATTCATCCCCCCTCTCAGTATTATTTCCAACGGAGGATTTGGTGAATCTGACTGTAGATGGAAGGATTACATGGGAGCGTGAAAGCTCCTGCACTTTGGATTTAGACGAAGAGATAGAGCAATGGTAGAATCAACTGCACAAAGTAACAACATTGAACTACAACATGATGATCAGATCATTGTGCTGTGTGACAACAAAGGCAAGGGAATTGCCGACATATGATGGATTAACAGTGGTGGATGAATTTCTGAGAAAATTTGAAAGTGCAGTACCAAAAAAATAATGGTTCGATGCAGTGAAGTGGGCACTGTGCGCAACAACCGCACGGTGGTGGGGTACGCATCAAGGAAATTTTGAGGACTGGTGCGGATGCAAAAGGATGTTGCGCCTACATTTTGGAAAACCCCAGCTCCGAATGAAAGCTAATTAGTAGGAGTGGAACAACTTGCATGCCCACCTTTCCTGGTGGGTACAAACATACGTTGTATAGTCCACAAAAGCACACACCAACCCCAAAATAAAGAATCGGAACAAATCATAGCAGTAGGAAAGGTGACGCGTGCTACCAATTCTCCACGACGAAGCCTTCAATAGGGTATGTGGAGTACTAAACAAGGTTCACCAGGTAAGATGAAATGACTAGGACCTGCGTGTGCCTGCAGTTCAATGGGCCTACTGGACCATGTGCAAAACCCTGAATGCGGAGACAATTCCAAAGGTGTGAAACAGAGTGGAGACTGTAATTACTAAAGAAAATACAAAAAGGAATCCACACGTACTGGACCTTGTAATGGTGACAGTGCGTGATAACCAGGAGGAAGAAATCACACACCTACATGAGGTCGAACATATAAGGATTCAAGAAGCCATCTGGCAAGAGAACCTTAGACTTTGCGAACTCGAAAAGGACTGTGTATGATTGAGAAAGAAAAGAATTTTGATGGACGCTAAGGTCAAGAGGCTGGAAAACGAGATCATGCAGGCATGTCTCGTCGATAGACCAAGGATGACAAGGCAAGACACAGATGATCATACCACTACATTAAAAAGAGTGTCATCGAGAATTTATGAATCTATTGCCATGGCTACGACCACACCTCACTAAACACAGTAACCAGGGGAGCGCATTACATACAGTAGAACGCGCGGTGTCGATGGTTGCACAAAGAATTTAAGAGTTTCCACAGACTATGCTAGAAGGCGAGTTGAAGTCTTGCATAGGTGGTGCAACCACCTGACTAGCCGTAGGGAGCACAATCTCAGTGCTCCAGATAGTTGAAAGAGACCGTGAGACTCTAAAAGAGTCTATTTGGGAGCTGCACGATGAGGGAGGTGTGCAATGAATCAGCACGACACAAGGTTCGAGCTCGCGTACAGGGGGTTGCGCTGCCAGGCGGGTAGGTTGGGAAGTAACCATTGGTGTCACTGTTCATGACAAGATGTCCAATTTAAGGCAAAAGGGAGTGGGCGACAGGCATTTAAGACATGAATTAAGAGCTAGATTTATGGCAATCTATCGCCAAGAAAGCATTGATGGCTCAGAATTGGGGGGAATGGTCAGATTCAAATTCAAAAGGCACTATAAAAATCCAAGGTTTAGCCACGAGACAACACTTGTTAATTTGAGATTTGAGCAGTTGATTAGAGCATAGAGTTTTGAGCGCTAAGAAAGATTTGAGCCCCAAAGTTTGCGAACGACCACAGACAACTCAAACAGGATGACGACTACAAGGAGAGGTTTGGGCTATGTAGAAGGAACCACTGACGAGGCCGTGTAGAGCCCCACAGTGCATGATGTTCCCAGAGACACTGGGGTCACACTGGAAATCCTGAAATTGCCTCAGACATCGAGGCCCAAGAAACATAAGTAGGCAGCGGGACCAGTCCACATGTCCCAATGGAATCCGCGGTTCGGTAAACTCTCCATGGAAGAAAAGGGCAAGGTTGTCACCATTGAGAGAGATGACGAGGAGGAGGACCTACAGGCTCTCATAAATGAGATAGAAGTACCAGAAGACATGGAAGAGGACATCCAACCGGTGCGCGTTGCAGCAAAATTGCCCAAGTATGTTCCTATGTGGAAAGGGAAAGCGAAGGTACCCAAGGATTTGGATGCCGCTAAGAGTGCACTCCAAAACCCGCTCCTCCCCGATGGAATTGTGTTTGAGGGCTCGGCCCTGGGCTGCATGCCCACAATGAAGTTTGAAGATTGGGACCTCGCAGACAGTGAAAAGTTCCCACATTTAGATACTAAGAACATCATGAAGCAGAGCACGGTGGGGTTAGTTACAACACTAGAGCTGCAAAAATGGCTGCGCGGTGTGGAGAAGGCTAGACTACTTCAGCTACTATGGATTCCACACTTTCACTGTGTACCTATCACAATTTTCATCATCAGGCAGTTGCTATGCCTGGTGCACGATGGGTACTTATGGCTTGAGGAGCCTATTCCCATGACGGTGGATCTTATCCACATGATTTATCGACTCCCCTGTAAGGGAAAGGGACCCCGCGGAGATAGCTGGAAAGAACAGAGATTTGGCGCTCACAGAGGCCATGAAGAAGAAATACAATCTAGAAAAGAAAAAGAGGGGCTACGTAATTAGCAACATTACACATAAAGGGGTGCTCGTAGCCACCCAACTCCTAGCCGGGAAGGTAATGTGAAAATGTTGCGTAGATGAGGTACCAGCGCCGGTAGTTGCATTGGCAGAAAAATGCGCGGAGGGGTTCCAATACAACTGGGCTGAGTTCCTCTGCGAGGAGTTCCTAACTAATTGCAAAGAATCCCAGGAGCAGGGTAAGACCTTCCACTACGCGTGGTTTCTCTTGTCGATTTTACTGGTAACAGGGGAATTGCCTGAGGACAGTCACTTCCCTAATATTGAACAGGACTTACCAGAGGCCACGAAGTACGTGTCGCTCTAGGCTACTAAGGATGCCATGTGGATCCACGAAACAAAGATATTCTGGGTGCTTATGGAGGTGAGCGTTCGAATGTGGATCAAGAGGGGGCTGCACCTGTACCCCACAGTGTACAACAGTCTGCAGAGCTTTTCAGACTTTAAGGAAGATATGCATAATGTGTATATCAAGGCACGTAAAGATTCGATGTAGAACTAGACCAAGCTCCCCTTCATCGCCATTGATGATGCGATCTTCTTAGTGCTAGAATCATGGCCTCCCAAGTGGCATGCCCCGGATTTGGCAGAGAAGGATAGAACAACAACACAAAAGCAGAAGGCTACAACCAAGTTGCATATCACCCAGTCGGCCCAGCGAAAGCACAACAAACAAGCAGCCATGGAGGTAAGGGTTGACCGCGAAGCAGCAAAAGCAGCCGCAGAGTAGGCAAAGGCCGCCAAAAAAGCAACAACCGAGCAGGCAACAGGGGCCACCATGATGCAGGAGAAGAGGGCCAGAACTTGTCTACAGGATAGGGAGAAGACACAACAGAGGGCGTGGACCCGAGCACAACGTCCACTTAGCTGAAACGGCCACGAGTCATGCAGAGATTCCACGAAAAAAGGACAAGACATCCAAATTGGACATCGAACTGATTACATTGATAGAAGGTGACCTCTATGACATCGACAACATGGTTCGCGAGGTCACCAGGGAAGCACTCCAGGAAGCCATGATGGAGCAACAGATTATGTTGGGGGCCCTAAGGGCGCAGTTGTAGGAACTCCAGGTACAACCCCCACAGGAAGGAGCAGTAGCCACCTACAGTATTGCAGGTACATCAACAATGGAGCAGCTATTATGTGCAAAGATGGCCAACACCATAGTGCTACCGGAAGGAGCGCTAACGATGGAGAACGAAGATGACAAAGCCGCAGTGGGCAGGATAAAGGGAGTTGGCCTAAATTTGGCTACCCTTCCGCAAGACACATTGTACCAGCTGCAAGATGGCATAACAACAGAGCTCCATGCCAGGAAGGGCCGCGCGATCCAGGTAATGAGCGAGCAAAAGATCAACATCGAACAACTCAACCTACAGTATGACGAGCTGGTGTCACAAAATCAACTGATCGTGCAAACGGTTGATGAAGCCTACCAGCACGTTCTAGAATTATCCATCACCATAGACCTACCAATATAGATGTGGATCCACTGTCTAGCAAGTGGAGTCTGAAGCGCGCGTGAGGAGACAACACGAGTGTAGCTGGAGCTAAACCTCCAGATTGTTGAGCTGCAAATGAAGGCACAACCTTCCACTCCTCTGGATGTTATAGAGCAATGCGTTAGCGCGATTCAATTAGGACTGGAAGAAATTGGACGGGCAATGTAGGACTGTACTAGTATGTTGGACCAAGCTTTTGACATCCTCACATCCTTGCAGGAAGACCCCAACATACAACACCTAGAGACAGAGGCATGCGAACTACAAGAGCAGTATGACAGTGTCAGAGGAACTACGTAGATAGTCGTCCTCACCCAACAACTGGCAAAGATGTAACAAGAAAGGGCACTAAAGGAACAGGTGGATGCTGCAAGACAGAAAGAGGCACTTCTCAAAGTGTGCATCCAGCCTTGGATTGATGAGGCCTTCACCATTACAGCCGAGATTGAGGGAAATCTCACATAGATGAAGGAGATATATGTGCTAAGGCGGGTAGTGGATCCTCACAAAGAAGCTTCAGAGGAACGCATGCAACAAGTCTAGCAAACCGTAGAACAATGCGTCGTGGACCTCCGGACAATACATGAACAGTTGGAGGAGATTCGTGCCAAAATCACCGCACCAGCAGAGTGACTCGAGACGAGTCACGATGATTGTGTTGGGGGCTTGTTAGGCATTGAATTCCCCCACAGTATGTTTTTGGGATCAAAGCCCAAGTTTTGGGTCAAAGGTTTTGTAAGATTCCGTGAATTACAGGTGTAGAGCACGAAGTAGAGGTTAAGTCATAGGGCTATCCGCCCTAAAATATTGTAATGTAATGTAAAGTCATGTTGGCCTACCCGTGGTCCACGGACCATGGAATTGTATAAATAGAGCAAGGCTCTAAGTTTTAAATATAGTTAATAACGAAGGAGAGGGTTGATCTTAGAATAGGATTCTAAGTGTGTTGGGTCGTAGTAGTAGGAAGAGGCTCTGCAGCTGAGTGTGCAGAGGCCTAGTAGAGTCCACAGCTGAGTGCACAGAACCCTGCAGCTGAGTGCACAGGGCAGTGTCGAGTCTGTAAGCGGGATTGAAGATTAATAAAGAGAAGTTGATTCTTATTTTTGTGTAATTGTTGTACATTGTCTTCTTTATGGTTATCTTGGTTTATTTATCGCACGCATTGATATGATTGTTGAATACGCTGTAGTAATCATTATTCTTGCATAAACAAGTTAAGTAATCAGATAATAACAGACTAAATAGTGGGGAATTTGGGTATTCTATAGGTTGCACCTCGAATAGGGCTGCACGGAAGCAACACCACAGATTGCGAAGGAATAGCAAGTGCGCGTAGCGACGGGTTAGACTATGGACTTCCAGAAGCCCATCAAACATCCCTAGGGTGCGGAAACCCGGTTCTAGCACACTCCCATACTACTTCGGGTGAGACCTTAGTCCGCACTCCACGGACTGTTGTCGAAAGGGCTAGTAGTGTCGGGATTTGCTTGGCTAAATCACCTCTGAACCTGGGTCAGGTCCATACAAGTCAACAATGGTGATCAATCGCACCTAGTTGTTCAGTAACAAATTTCGTTAAGGGGAATAACCCAAGAGACTAGAGAAGTTGGTGATTGTATATTTCATTAGCACTTTCACTGACATTATTTTTCTTTCAAAACAAGCAACGATGGCAACCTCCTCCATTTTTTGAATGTCAATTATCTAAACAGTGTACCTCAAACCAAACTAGGCCCCATGGATTTCACTTTATACATTTTCTATTTTGTTGAGGGGTCCCTTTCATAGGTAGAACTAGTGGAGCAGAGACCTAAGATGGATGTCCACCACCACTTAGCATATCAAGAGTGAGGAAGTTTCCAATGAACCCATTCAGGGAAAGGAAAAAAGAGATTGAGAGAATATTTCTAGAAACAAGATTGTGTCCAGAATAGGAAGGGGCGACAACAGGTGAACATGAGACCAAGAGATCAATAGAGGGGGGAGATATAGTATTTTTTTGAGAATATGAAATAAATTCCTCCCTACATTTATTAGAGGAATTCTTGGCAGCTATAGGAACTAATTCCCTAACATCATTAGGAGAGTCAATGTTAGAGGCCCTGACACTCTATATTCGCTTGTAGCCCACATCAACCCAATGATTTGTGAGTTCCATGGTCTACCATATATTTCCATCATGTTCCTACAATTTTAAAGATTCACTATTTGAGACTAATGATAGATATGAGATGACTAGCAAGCCTGAGACTGTCTATATCTAAACCCCATCAAGAAAATCCATCGAGTAATTGACTAGGTATTCCTTCATGAATTGGAAGCATACGCTAAAGTACGATGTCTGTAATGTAAAGAAGGAGCTTGTAGCATTAGATCCCATCGTGATGAGGGGAGAATGAACTTATTGAAACTTCATTCTTAATTAAAAACCCATAAAAACCTAAGCCTGCAAAAACCCTAAACCAAATTAAAAATCATTTATAAAATACTAGATTAAATTTTTTTATCAATATAAAAATAATTTTAAAATATAATAGTGAATATTTTTCAATATAAAGTAAATTTAAATACAATTTTCAAATAATATGAGTTAACATATTCCATGAATATCATCACTTTAATATAATATGAGTTAATATATTTCATGAGTGTCCCTCCAATATTAATATAGTTAACCCATTTTCTATCCTAGTGACCTAGTATCTAATAATGTATCAATAACCAACTAGGGTTAGGGTTTGTGTATGCCTCAATTCCTAACTGAGATTAGGTTTTGGAATCTTTAAAATATTACTAAATTTGATATGTGACTAGAGACACGTATCTAAGTAATGGAAGTTGATATCGCATCGACTTAATGCCATGGTGGTTAACAAGTTAGATCAAATTGTGCAAGGCATAACTTCCTCATACAAACTCCAATTGAGGTCATATTCACGTTTTTGGAAATCTCTTGATATGTATAATGGTAATGAGAGGTTGAAAACTTCATTTGTAAAGTTTCATTCACAAAAAATATCATTCAATGCCTTAAATTGTATCTGAAATTTCTTAGACTATAAATCACCAAAGTGAGGTCTACCTTTATAAAAGGTCCTACAAGCTAATAACTCCACTTTTTCTACATTTAAAGTTACAAAGTATATAAAATTTATATAATGATCCATTTTTTTATCATACTTTCCTATTTAGGGATGATTTTTGTCCCCAAAAGCTTTTAATAAAGGAGGTAAGAAAATGTTTCCTCAACCTTCTCCCTAAAGTAGCATTTGGCCTTTACTGGAAGTTTTACTTTCAACCTAACCATATTTCATGTTGGCCCCATCTGATTATTATGCATTTATTCAGATAAATTATGTCTTCTATTAAATCTAATTGATCTTATAGTTCTACGTCGTATATTGTAGGCAACACTTGCTCATCGATTTTCTATTCCAACATGGAAGCTTCATAGAGCTCCAAATTTTTTACAATGACTATTGAATAAATGCACATTTATGGGGGTAGATTGATCTTGTAAGCATTATGACCCACCTTCTTAAACACTTAAAAAAAGGACCATACTGGTAAGCCTTAATCTTCTTACTATGATCTTGTGGTGTTTTGTTCAAATGCAACCATACTTTGTCTCTCACCTTGAATTTCTTCTCAATTTTATGATCATCATTGCAAGCCTTGTATTGTTCCTCTGACTTATTCAATGTATCTTTTATTTTAAAATGTATTTTTGTTTTTTAGCTTGACCACAGGGGATTTAAACCTTAAATGTCATGGTTTACATAATACTTCATAACACAACAATTTCCAATTGAGTTTCTCCCCCATAAGCATTGTATTTGAAAATGGTTATGCATAATATTATCAATGAATTTTTTAGTTTTCAATGCTTCCCTTGTGGTATCTTCCCTCACTCCTCCTTGTTTTCCATATTCAATATCTAAGGGTGAAGGTCACAAATACCCAAAGCAAGTTTCAAAGGACGCTTATTGGTAGAAGTGTGAAATTATCTATTATAAGAGTATTGAATATAAATCAAATTTTCATCCTACTAGGTCCTTTGATGCTTTTGATTGTATCCCCTCAAAAGTTGAACCAATGTCCTATTCATTAATTTTTTATACCCATTTTTTGTGGATGGAAACTTGTACAACTCTTCAACTTAGTGTCCATGTTCTCCCAAAGTGTAGTCCAAAAGACATTAAGAAATCCAGTATCTCTATTCCAGATGATGTTTCTTGGTATCCAAAAATGCTCCAAGGCATTTTAAAAGGACATGTTTGTTGTTTCTTGTCCCTTGATGACCTTGTTATAAGGCATGATATTGCATATTTTACTAAAATGTTGACTACCACAAAGAGATAGGCATGTCCCTTCTTGGTTCTTGGAAAACCTCCATAAAATCAATTGGAGATGTTATCCCATGGTCTAGTCAGCATAGGTAAGGGATGGCATAAACCTTGTTTCCTATTAATAGGATTGTTGGTACAACAAAGTATGTGTCCTCTAATAAATTGAGTTTCTTCTTCCTCTATTCTAGGCCAATATGCATACGTATATAAGTTGGAAATTATCTTCCCAAAACCAAAATAACTTACAAATTTAGAGGTGTGTGCCTCTTTGATAAGTTGCAATCTTTCACCTTTGGGAAAACGAAGCTTGCTACCTTATATATCAACTCATCCTAGAGATTATAGTCAACTTTATTATCACCTTCATCTACACAAACATTTCCTTGTAGCTAAAATACCACTTTAAAGTCTTAATCTTTTGTATATGCCTATTTGTATGCACAATGGGAGAAAGGATCCATGTTCATAAGAGTTCCCAAAGTTGTGATCTTGGATGTGGGTGGCATTGAAAGAATTTCTACCAATTTTTTGGTGTTCCTCTTCTTTAATTTGATGATAAAATGAAAATATTGTTAAAAAATCCATCCACTCTAATTGCATTATCTAGTTTGTTGAAGCTTACTTTAGGCATGCATATACTACAGTGGTTGGTAATTTGTGTGGGTGATGGTCTACTTTCCCATTAGATTATTCTTCCATTTCTTAACCACTTGAATAAGACCACATAATTCCTTGTCATATGTAGGGTAGTTCAAGACTCCACCATGGAACATTGTAGAATTATAGCATATTAGTTTACCTCCTTGCATCAAGATCACTCCCTTAGCATATCACTTGCATCCATCTCCACTTTGAAAGGATCCTACAATTTGGACAGTGAAAGAATTGATGTTTGACTAATATTTCATTTTAGGTCTTCAAAATATTTATGTTAATTCTTTCCCCATTGGAAACTCTTCCAACTAGTTGTTATAACATTGGGTGGTGCAAACACTAGTAAAAAGGGTGCTATAAACTTATGTAGGTTCTATGATACTCCAACAAATACCCTAAATTCAATGACATTAGTAATATTTTTACACTTGAGGATGGTCTTGATCTTCATAGGATCTATCTTGATTTCCCCTCTTCCATTCAAGTACCCTAGATACACTAATGATTGATGAGAAAATCCACATTTCTTAAGGTTTCCCAATAGTTGATTCTTTTTTAAGGTCTATAGAAATTGCATGATATGCGAGATGTGTTTTTCCCAAGTAGAGTTATAAACCATTATATAATCTAATTACACTATTACAAATGGATCTAGAAGGGGATGGAATTCATCATTCATTAAACAAATAATTTCATTGGTTCATTACATCAAATAAATGGTGTTACCAACCATTCATATAGATCTTGCTTTATCTTGATGGTGATTTTTATAGTGTCTTACTTTTTAACTTATGTCTCATGGTATCCCAATTTGAGATCCAACTTGGTGAAGTACTTGGCATGTTGCACCCGATCTAGCACGTCATCGAAACTGCATAGTGGGTATTAATTCTTAAGGATGATCTTATTCAAATATCTATAGTTGATATGTGTTCTCCAATTATTGTCCTTCTTAAGTGCTATGATGATAAGTGATGCACATGGTGGAGTGGTTGATATAATTACTCCCTACTCCAATAGTTGTTGCAATTATTTCTTCAGTTCATCCACTTCCTGTATGGATTATCTATATAGTCCAATGTTTTGTAATTAGGAATTAGGAAACATTTGTATCCCATCCTTAAATTCCCTATTAGGTGACAACCATTTATGCTCTTAGAATGCTTTCATGTATTCCTAAAAATTTCCTCCGACTAATGTTTATGTTTTTTAGTATATCCCTTTAGTGATGCATTTAATTTTAACAAGTCATCTCCTGATTGATTATCTCTTAATAAGAGTAATACAAACTTCATACTTGAACTAATCTCTTTATTGTCCTAGTTATAACTTATCAGACATATCTTACACTTTTATGTGCATTGATGATGAAGGACTTCCCATCCTTGATAAAGTGATAATATTTTTCTCTCCTCATGATGAGTGCATCCCTCATGTACATATAGGGGCTTCCAAAAACTACACCACACACATCACATGGTACTATGTCCACCTCAACTTCATCAATATACTTTTTACTTGTAAAAAATATTATCTTACATTTCTTAACAACCATAAGTTTTGTATCCTCATTTACCCATGCAAGAAAATTTGTCAATAAATATTATCTCATAACATATGTGGGCAATGCCTTACACCAAATTTAGCATTGATGTATATCATATCTTAATCAAACAAATATATTATTGTTGCGCTATTGAATTTATAACACCCTAATGGAATCCAAAAAACTATGTAAATGGTTCTAAAGGTTAGACTCTACTTTCATTGATTCCTCCCTCTACTCTTAGAATATATTCAATGATAGTATATTAGATGTAAACCAAATTGTGGTTTGCAATCCATGCTCCCTACCCAAATCACAAGTAGAAACCCACTATTATAACCACAATAATAACATTACTTGTATGAATCCAACAACAAAAGGAAATTAATTATAATGCACCCATAATGCCTTATTATTGTTCATAACTCTCCCTTGTTTTCCATGTTACATAAACAATCCAACAAACACAAGAAAACAAGCGACAACCAAATTAGGCAAATATTTGAAAACCTCTTCAAAAGGAATTTGGAACAACAATATCATGATGATGATTTAGTATATAATCCAATATGAACTAGCTTGAGTGAACACTATAGTGATGAAGCAAGGATTACCAAGTGCGTAAAAAGTACTGTCAACATGTAATTGTGAAGAAACAAAAAAAGAATGCTTGGCACATAATAAGACATGGAGGCAACAAGAAGAACAAAAGTTTAATATGAGAAATATGGAAGAAAAAATGATTTAATAGTAAGGAGACCATCTCGACATGTGTTGTTAGATTTAACTGTTAACTTGGGTTATAATCCAATATATGTGACATTTCAAGGAATAGTTAGGCTAGAAGAATGAATTATTTATATAGATCAATTACCTAGTCATTGAAGTCATTGACGAAGAAAAATGAAGTTATTGTTGATCAAATATTTATGTACTCAAAACACTCAAAAAATCGTGTTCACCATTTTACCTTATTTATGTTTGGCATTGATATGATTTTATACCCATTGGTTGAGCTAAAAATTGGGTAAGTTCTATTCATTAAAATATAGCTTATGAATTATCAACTTTGGTTCACTAAAATATAAAAAATAACAAAAATCAAACCACCATACGTTTTGTTATCACTCAGAAGTTTTCCCTAGAAGTGATAAAAAGAAGGAATAATCCAAGATAACCACAAACGAATCTTTTAGACTCAAGTTCTAGCCAACCTAAGTCTAGAGAGGGCTCTCTCTTTAGAATTCAACTTTGTTTTGGGTAGGATTTCAGGCTAGTTCTTAGTGCTTAGGATGTTTTGGTTTTGATTGGGTGGTGGACTTAAGAAAATAGATGGGCAGACCAAGTATTGAGGCCATTGGGCTATGAAGTCAATCAAAGAGTGGCTTAACTGGATATGATCAATTACTAAAGGAAGAGTTCACATGGCAAACTAGCACAACAAAAAGCAAATCTGCAAGTTCAATGGATGAGGTAGTCCTAACCAGGGTAAAAGATCAATGAAGAATCCTTAAACCGGGATCAAGATGAAGAATAGAAGGAGATCAGTAGAAAAGGGAAATTAAGAATCCTTTACTATGGACCTAAGTGGGGGAAACTACGGAAGTAAGGGAGCAATTAAAAATTCCCAGACAAATATAGTTTAGTAGAAAACAATGAGAAAGTAAATAGTCAAGACAGAGAGCATTTGAGCTAATTTTGAAATATTTTTCCTTGTTTAATATTCAGATTTCATAGAGAAAACATGTGAATATTTATAACATGACAAGAAAACAATAATTAAACATGAAGAGATAATACTTATTTGGTTCCAATTGTGCACAAGAATCCAGTGAAATGTCTTTAAATTTATTTCACGACCCAACAAAACTACTCCAGCATTGAATACAATAGCTCCTTATCTTGATATAAAGTGTCTACATAAATGTATTTTAATCCACCCTAATTACTTTGAACTATGAAGTACTTATACAAAAAATGTTAAAAAATATCTCATAACAATATGAGAATTATTCTAGCAAACCAAAAAATATCTTCTAGCATGAAGATAGAGACAGATGGGGTAACTGCCTTCTTGCTATCCCTTTTATTGTGACTGTGCTGGCTACTGTAATTCATATTTGGCTCTTTTAGTTACTTGATACCCTTGTGCTGGAATTAATTTATGTCTTCAACCTACTGATACTCTTTACCTGCTATACTTTAACCCCGTTTTATCTGTTTTACCTAGCTGTCATCTGGATTTACTGCAACATCTTTTATAGTAAATCTGTCAAGTTTGTCCACCATTCACCTTCAGGTAATTTCATTCTTAGCACCTTTCTATATATTTCATCAGCTTCGATATATTTGGAAAAATTTTGGCCTGTTGACAAACAGGTGCTTTACCTCATGCTCTATGAAAAATAGATTTTCCAGATTATCAATAATACCTTACCTATGGGCAGAGCTTCTACCCCTGAAGTACTAGCTTGGTTGCTGGCCAACTTGTTCAACCTTTCAATGTAGTAATCTTGAGTCATAAGCTTGTGATTAATAACCATTGGACTGGGAAGGCCTTTTTCCCTCAAAATACCAAACTTGGCCATGAATCTATCAATATCAGCTTGGATACATTGGCATCTCTTCTCAAGATTGAGCATAAGGTTCCTTTTGGTGAGAACATTCTTGATTTCTATGATGGTGGTTGTCCTATCTTCTATGTCCAGTTCATCCAACGGATACCTGTTTTTTCCATTCAAGAGTGTTATCAGTTGGTTGGTCTCTTCAGGTTTGTCTCCTAACTCTTCTCTTATCTTGTGAACAGCTTCGATGGCCACTTTCACCAATTCAGTTTGCTAAAAAATAATTTGAATTGATGGCCAAACATCATTGAGAGAGTCAATGATATTGGCCCAGAGCATTTCCTTTAAATCTCTTAGTGGTTGTTGCAATGGCAAGTCCTTTTCAAGGATTTTAATCCTCTCACCCACTCTTTGGATCTTTTGGGTTTCTTCTTTCTACTGTATCTATACAAGTTTGCAGTTAGTTTCCAAACTTGACACTTTTTCTCTAAGCCTTTTAAGCTCAGTAGTCTAGATGGTCATTTCCTCCATGGCTTTTACCAATTCAGTTGTTTTCTCTATGGAAGTACCTGTGCTTGTAGATGCACCTATGCCTGCTGATGTACCTATGACTGGTATGGGTGTAGTTGGTGGAACTGTTGGTGCTAAAGAAGCAACCAATGTGGAGGGTACTACTATAGAGACTGTAGGAATAACAGTCTGAGTGGTGGCCAATTCACTCTGTCTAGACTGTATCATGTTATCCAGCTCTTTCTCTGTTTCTTTTAGTTGATCATTCAGCTTAAGGACTAAGTCCATTAGCTCTTCCTCCTTTTGAGTTTCCAATACTTCAGTTGTTTGTGGATGATGCAGAGGAGGGATTTTGAGCTACTTTTTCAATGCAGCTATGTCATCATTTTTCTTCTTAATTAGCTTTTCTACAGCCTTTACATTCTTGGGGTCATGCCCCAGCTCTATGATTAAGTCCTCTAAGGACTTTATACTAGTATCCTTGGCATGTGAAGAAGCCTTCTCTAGCTGGAATTACACTGACATATTATTTAACGAATTTTGGAGTTGATGTCCTACAATGGTCTGCTAGTCAATGTAGAATAGACCACTTCCCCGGTCTGTTTGTGTAACTCTATTTGGTCGATTAGATGAATATCCTTCGCCAACACCTCAAAATTAGTCTTCAAGTAATCTGCTATAGACCTGGGTTGCTGTGTGGTAGGCTTCATGAAACTCATTTGCATCTTACCTTCTTTTATATCAAAGGATGACATTAGCTTTGTTTGATTTGTGGGAGCCATTTTAAGGTAGTGTGCATAACTTTGGGCCTTTAATCTTTCATTTCTAGCCTTTATTTCTTTGCATTTCTCTTTAATGTCCTGATTTTGGCCTGTTGGAGCCATGAATGATGATACTTCCACACTCTGTTGTCTCTCTAACATTTGAGCCTATGAAGTGGAAGGCTCTTGTGTACCTCCAAAGGGAGTGGTCTGCCTACTTTCTACTCTTTGTGCACCCGTGGTCCCAACTGTTTCCTTTGTGAATTCCTGTTTTGAAAAAGGATTCAACCTTTGCCTCTTGACATAAGTTTCTGTAATAGGTCTACTAGAAGGAGTGGCCTCCTCTCTATCTCTTTTGGGATTCTTCTCCTCATTTAGAGGAGTCTGTACAATAGGAGGATTATTCATAATGTTTTCTGGTTGAGCCAGCTCTTCTGATATGTCTGATTTCTCTGATTCTTCTTGCTCCTGAGGTCCTTGTTCTACTGGTTGCTCACTGTGTTCCTGTGTTTTGAGATTGGGATTCTCTTGGCACCTGTACAAAGGAATATTCATCAAGTCTTCTTTCTAAATCAATCAACACATTATCGACAACAACTTCTATACCATATCAGTCTACTAAAGTGTTCTCCACCCATTCTAGTTGATTTATATACTGTTCTATTTCAGGAATGCTGTGGTGGACATAGGGAGATAATTTATTCTTTTTTCTTTTGCTGCAAATGAAATCTAAAGGGTCATATCTCCATATGAAATTTTGTTTCAATTTCAGTCATATCTCCATATGAAACTTTATTTCAGTTTCAGTCTCTGAAGGATTTCTTCTGCTTCCTTTCCAGCTTCCCTACTGTTGCATATAAAGGGGCCAAGCTGATCTTTTATTCTGAGCTGAACTTTCTTCTTTGCCTTCACAAAATGTACCTCATATGAATTAATCATTTGTCTGTAGTACTCCAGAGCAAACAATATCATGGGGAGGTATTTTGCCAATTTGTAGGGTGCTAGTTCACAGCCATATATCCTAATTTTAGTGTGATTTTGTTACAAGTACCAATCTCCCACTCTATAGTGTTTGGACAACTATAAGACCCTCCTGATATTTGCACTGATTTTGGGGGGAGGACTTCCTAACAACATAGTTTCCACTGGGTGCACAAAGAGATCAATGAAATCTGTATAAGTATATGGGGAGTCAAATTGGTGGATTAATGAATTCCAGAAGATTACTGATCTGGGGTTGCCTCTGGTACAAGCATTTGGAGTGTGATTGGGAATTTCTCAGCTTGATAGTACAGGAAAAGATGGTATAAACTGATGAATATTTGGAAACTCTTTCATTTTCCATTCTCATGAATTGATCATGCATCCTATTTGCAATGAACCTAGCATAATCAAACATGATGGTAGGGGGTTGTCCAGGAGTGTAAATGGACATGAAAGCTATGATAATCTCATCAACAAATTCACTTGTAGTTTGGCCTAACACACTGGATATCATTGCTATGATGTCTCAGCCAAGATCAGAGAATATGGTCCACATGTATGGGGTAGGTCCATTGGAATGTATTGCTCTTCCCTAATGAAGGTATGGAATAACTGAGCAAGTTTGATGGAGGTGAGTTTAGGGAATCTATTAAGTAGGTCTCCAACAGAAAGGGGGGTCAGGTTTTGGCTTGGTTGCAACTGTAGCATTTCATTTATGGATTCAACAGTGATGGTAAATAGTACAGTTTGGTCAGGAGTCCTCACTGCTCTTTGAATGGGATCGTAGTTCATATGGAAATAGTGGACAATCTCAGGGAAGATATGTACTTTGGGGAATTGCTACTTGGGCAAGCTTGATTTCCAAAGACCTATTTTGTCTATGTGGTTTAGGTACTGGTCTCTATGCCTGCAGTATAATTTCAGGGGGGATTCTAGGACATAGTTATCTTTGATCTGAAAACCTTTATCTGCTAAAGGGAGATGGTCTAAGTCTCTATGGGGAGTAGAAATTGGTAGGACGTTCAATGCAACTGGCGCATCCATCCTTGGTTCTTGTGGATTCAAGGATGGGGGTGAAAGGTTTTATGTGGTATTTAGGGAAAATTGGCTTAATTCAGAGTAGTCTTGAGGTGGGTGAACAATTCTTCTACTTAATTACTTAACAATTTGAAGCAATTAAGTACTAATTTTGGGAATGGGACAGGGTTTCTCAATAAATTTGAGTAAATACCTGGTTTTGGCCTTGAATGAGGTTGATGGACAAATGTGCACAGTTGCAGCAGGTATAGGTGACTGAAGAGTGAATTGGGAGTTCAATGGCTTTTGCAGGTTGGCGGTTGAATGTGGGTTAGCAGTTGTACGTTCTCTATCTCTTGCATGGAGGTCTAAGTGGGATAGAACTGAAAATAACGAGTTTTTTAGTTTTATTTGCAAATTCAACTGCTTGGTGGGATTTGGTGACGGGTACTTTTGGCTTTTAGCGGGAGATGGGACGTTTTTTTTGTCGTCTAGTGGGAGGCAGTAAGCGGGTTTAGATCACACCACTTTCGTGTTGGAGTGGTTTCGGAGGGAGGCCACCCGATGCCACTCATTGGGCACCACGTAGTAGCGGGGTGAATAGTGAAACCACCCATATCAGGCGAGTAAAGGTCAACCTTCAGAGGCCGCCTGATATGATCATCGACCATCAAATCAAATGGGATCTTATCGTACGATGATCGGGGCAGGGATTTGCCATGAAGTTTAATGGAGGGGCCCTATGGGGTTTTAAAAGTGGTGGGATTAATTAATCAAGGATTATGGTGGGTTAATGGCATTGGGGATGATTTTGTTGGTGGGGTCGATTATTAATTAACCATAGATCAGTTAATTGATATCTTTTATTCGGTGGAGGGTTTTGGTTCTTAATTAGTCGTTTGTCGACTAATTAACCCATTAATTATTCATGATACTAATAAAGTTTATGTTTCAAACTTGGGGCGGGTTATTAATGTAAGGGTTTTTATTAAATAAATAGGAAAAGGGTTATTTTCTCAGGAGTTTAATATAGATAAATTCAAAAGTTAATATGATAAACTCAAAAGTTTCTTTATTAGGGTGCACTTAAGCTGGAAAACCCTTTATCAAAACTTTCCTTTTCTTTTACAATGGTATTCTAACTAAGCCTAACCTTATTACATCCAAGGGCTAAGATTAAACTGATGAGCTCCTTTTTATTTACTCTACCTATCTAATTATTTGCCAAGATTAAAAATTATGGTCACATTTTATTCTCTATATCTAAGCTTAAAATTGAAAACATGAAATAGCCAAGTTTAAACATTTTGACCATCCATGGATTGTGGCAAAGGTAACAAGCTGCACACAATATTTTATTCTGCTTCAAAAGTAAACAGTAGTGGCATTTTGTCTTGCCCACTTTCATGGTCTTTTTCTTTCTTGGGGTTCATTTTTCATCTTTTTTGACCTTTTTTCTTCTTCTTTTCCTTGATTTTTATTTTAGGGCATACCCTCTTTACATTTTTTAATTTTTTTTAATTTTTTGAATATGGAAAACATTCGCAGGAAGCAAAAGTATGTACATATTACAGTTTTGACCTCAGCCATTAAAAAATTATGACTTCTATTGGTATAGGAACCTAACAGTGGCTCCACTTGGGGATGGCATTTCCTGGTGAAATGTCAAGAACTAGTAGATCAATGGCCTTCTAAAATACTGTGATTTTACTATGCAACTTTTCCTTTTACTTTGCTGCTTTATTGATATTTATGACAGTGAAACTTTTGAAGCTTAGGGCCTTCTCTTCGGGCTTCAACTCCAAAAATTACCATCCAATCAACACTAAACTTTTTTAAGGATAAAATATGTAAAAGTGACTAGTGAAATCAGTGACTGGGATCTATATAGTGCTTAAGCATTCGACCATTAACTAGTCCTCCTTCTACTTCTGCACCATCCAATTCTTTGAGGAAAAAAACATTGCTACCCCTGAAAGCATAAATGATGTAAGGGCCTTTCCATAGGAAGTCAAACTTCCCATGTTTACCTTTATACTCCCTTCTTGAGTCCCATTTCAAAACTTTATCTCCTAGATAGAAATCTTCTGCCTTGGTTCTTTTGTCAAAATCTTTCTTGATTCTCTCTTGCACCACTTGGGATCTGATATACACTTCTTCCCTGTTCTGTTGTAAGTGAATTGTCTGGTTGATCCTCCTTTGAATATCATTTGGCTCAACTTGTACTTCTTGGAGCAATTTCATCACTAGTGTTCCCAAAGAAGATGGGAAGACAACCTCCATTCCATAGACTAGCTGATAAGGACTGGTACCAATGGATTTCTTTGTGGTCAACCTATCTACCCACAAGGCATTTACTAGCTTCTTGTTGCAGGTTTTCTTTTTATCTTCTAATAGTTTTTGATGATGTTCACTAAGCTCTTGTTGGAAGATTCTGCTAGTCCATTTCCTTGGGGATAATAGGTTGTGGAGTGACCCAGGGTTATATGATATTTGTTTCAGAAAATAATCATCCTCTTTGATTTAAAAGTTGTTGCATTGTCTGTGATGATTTTGGTTGGGCAACTAAATCTGGATGGAATGTTGGCCTCAAGGAAACCTATTATGACAGTATCAGTGGCTTATCTTGAGGGTATGGCTTCTATCCACTTTTTAAAATAATCTATGGCAGTCAAGATCCATCTATGTTGGGCAGAGGAAGGGGGGTGAATTTCACCAATGAAGTCAAGAACCCATTTTTGAAATGGTGCTTTAGTAGATATTGGTTTCAAAGGTAATGGTAATAGTTTTCCTTTTCCTTAAAAAATATGACATTTGTGACATGAGGTTACAAATTTCTTTACATCAGAAAATAGAGTGGGCCAATAAAAACCAGCTCTTAAGATCTTATCAACTGTGGTATTCTAGTAAGGATGTCCCCCACAGTCACCTGAATGAAACTCCTGTAACATTTTGTCAGGTTCTTCCTTCAACAAACAATTAAGAAGGATGCCTTCGTGGTTTTTCCAAAATAAAGTGTTATGAAACCAGCTCACAAAAAGATAGAAAAGGTAGATCAACGCCTTAGAATTCAGCCTCTTCGAGGGGGTAACCTCCTTTACATTACAAAAATGAATGATTCGTTGATGGTTCAAATGAAAAAACCTCCTTTCTATATATAGGAGTTTAAGGGGTCGCAATATAACCCCACTGACCTAACAATAATAATATAAAGGCACAAAAATAAGAATAGAGGGATTCTATGGGGCACAATAATAACAATATGGGGACAATAGGGGCACAACAATATTAAT
>APFE030912222.1:169991-193103 GCA_000404065.3 Pinus taeda | reverse complement strand
TCAACTTGAATTTTTCCTCATCAATACAACACAGGTTTCCAACTGTGAAACAATTTCACTTCTAACAGCAACACAACAGATTTTGTATGCAGCTTAAGATGTGGAATTACATAACATACACCAAAATCATAATTGAAATCCAAGCAAAATTCTAAACGTGCTTATTAACTGAATTTCCGTCATTCAATCCATCTCATTAGCAAGAATGTAAATGATGAAAATATAAAAGAAATAAAACTACACAAAGACACACAGGGATACTCACCTTTGCTCAAATATTTATTCACCAAACTGGTCGCAGAGGACAGATTCCATCCCCAACCTATGATATGAGACCAGAAGGCAAAGGAAAGCTATCGGCTTCTATTTATTAATCTACCCAACCCACAATACTATGTACTACACTAATTTTCTCACTATAGGTTATCCTTGCACCTCACCACCCTACAGGAAATCTATTAGCTTCTATTTCTTACATTACTGTGTACTAAACCATATTTCTCAATATGGGTTATCTCGGGCACTTCACCGCCCTTCAATCAGTCACATAGCTCTTCCTCTCAACAAATCACAACACCATCTTGGGCATTTTCCTTATTTGCTATACTCTCCTACTATGAGAGCGACCCGATTCCCTAGAATTGACTCGAAGTCTTGCACATATACCAATATTGCCAGGAAACATGGGTTCGTGGACGGGAACGACATTTTTTGAAACAGGGTGCATAGGTTAGTCAGGTAATATAATAATATTAAATTATAATATCTTAGAAATTATAATTAATATATTATGAAATTTGAGATTTGTATATGTGTCATTTTAAGACAAGAAAACTAAAATATTTATGATTTTAAACTTTAACTTTAAAATTTTAAATATGGGCACATCATTGAACATTCAACATTCACATTGAAATTTCAAAATTTATATCTTGATATAAAGTGCAAATTCAAATTGGAGTTTAACTGTTCAGTGTTTATATATTAATAAGAATCATGAATCATGATATATGTCCATTGTCATACTACATTCAAAATTTGCCTTAAGGCATCTCCAAACATGAACTAGGAAATTTTAAAATAGTAAAATAAAAATAGCTAAAGCCTAATGAACATTGGCTTCTTCAAGCCATGTCATCAACATCCATGTCACCAACATCCCTTAGATCTTCAACTAGCATGCTCTCCAGGTAGGAATCACTCTCATCTTGAGGCTCTTACTCATCCATAGCAATTGGAGGTAGCTCAATAAGGCCATCTGGTTGTATCTCCTCATCCACACACATAGCATCATGGTGTCACGTGTGTTGGTCCCATCTATTGAAATGACCCTCCTTGTACCCAGGTCTTTTCGAGATATGAGACGAAGTGTGCTATGAATGTACACTAAGTTCTCTGCCTTCTTTGAGCACAACCTGTTTCTCTTTACTGAATGAATAAAGGCATAAGTACTCCAATTCCAATCACAAGATGAAGAACTAGCTACCTGAAATATTAGGGGAAACCCATTAAATTAATTAAAAATTTAAAAATAAAAACTAAAACTAAAATGAAAATTTAAAAATTTAAATTATTTTCCTATATTTAATTGAGAAATTTTCAAATTTTGAATAAGATGAGGAACTCCAAACTAGCTCCTTGTCCAAGTAACCGTATGGCAAATTGCTGCAACTGAGGAGCATCAACACCATGAAGCCACCACCAATCAATTGGATCCTTCTTGCGTCTATCTGCCAAAGATGCATGTGAACCAAAGACACTTCGACCACATGAAAATTGGGCAAACTGAGATTGTATGTCAGAGGCTTTTTCTGTACTACCATAAATTTTCTTGACAACGTTCAAGAATCCTTTGAACACCTCTCTATCTTGGGATGGAGGCCTCCTTTCTATTGTGGGATCATACCATTTTGGATTAACTGCATAAGTTGCCATATGAAGAGGGGTGTTTAGTGTCTTCCAACACCCATGTATAAACTCTTTCAGTTGTGGCCATAAGTAGGATCCTTCCTATCTGTGACAGTTTGGATCCTCTCACACATGGAGTCCATGTTCTTGTTGGACACCTAATCCTCAATGGCTTAGTGTGGAAGCCGAATAGACAAAAAGAAGTCCAAGAGACCTTGGGATGTGAAACCCAATGGTCAAACAATGTACTATAAATGTATATCAATTGTTAATAAAAGATGTACTCTCATGTTTTATCTTTCATATTCTATTGCTGCCCATGTGTGTTTAACATGGTATCAGAGTGGGCGAATTCCTGCCCTGCGCAAGTGTGAGCCATTATGTCTGTGTGGCCTTTCTTTGCATGTCATTCTGGTCGCTGCTCATGATATGTGGGATGTATACATTGAATTGTTTTGGACGCTGTGAATTTGGTTGAAAACATTGAAAGCTTAGACACTGCATTCATTTCAGTCAGGTGCATTGAGTTCTGTATGCTGGTGTTTGAAGCGTTACTCAGAATAAAGTGACGAAATAATGAATTGCAGGATTTGTTCTTATAAAATTGATTTGGAAGAAAATCTCAAGACCCCAAAACGTTGTTTTTGAGTTTCTTGTTGTATTAAAAAAAAGTTGTCCGCTGCTTTGCAGTGCTATGGAGGATTTAAAATTTGGGTCTTTGCTGCCTTGAAATGGTTTATTTATTACTGCTGCACACTGTATACATGTGTCCTTGCTGAGAGACCCATCATTGAAACCTCAGGCTTCCCATATAATATGCTACCCATCTGACATAATTCAGCTTCTAATATATACGCTGTTGCTTGCTGTAATATGTAGCTAGCTCTCATACAATCTGTGGTATCTATCATATACGTTTTATTCTCTCTGAAATGTGCCACCCTCCAAACCGTTATGCCCGGTGATATCGCTGGTTCGACTTGCTGGAATGGAATTGCTGGTGGTATGACTCTGTTCCTCTGCCATCTTTTCATGTTAGACAACTACGCTGCCCACTGTCCGCTATCATAACAGTTACATTGTCTGCCTCCTCTAGTTGCAGAAAATGTCAGCACAAACGTTCCTAGTATCATTTGTCTCTCTGCCTGCCTAATGCCTGGATCTCTGCCCATATACTTTGTTGATTCTCTGCCCTGTAATCAATCATAATTCATCTGCTATACAAAGGGACCGTTACAAGCCTTCGATTACTGACAGTGCCTGGAATCACTCTCATTTGAATCACTGTGCATTGAATGTGGTCAAGCCGCTGAAGCAATCCTGAATATCCCGCATTTGGTGAGTGTTATGAGTATGGTGTTGATGCATTAGCCTTATTGTCTACTATGTATCATATTCCAAAAATACGTCTTCCACCACCGTTCGTAGAAGTTGAACTCATGGGAAAGAGCCGAATCCCATTAAAATTTCAGGAGTACGAATGTTCTTTCTTATGCCTAAAGAGAGTTGTGTTCAAAAAAACCTAGCTGCTATTCTTTCCTAGAGATTAAAGGCCAAGTTAATATCAAAAGAAGTAGTTTGAACACCAGGGCCAAATTGTTCTAAGCGTTGTCAATAGATTCATGGGTTGTATTCATATGGCTGGAGGTACGGAATGTGAAGTTTTGTGGCAGTGATACCCCAACTATTTGATGCTGACTGAGTGAACTTCCTAACTGAAGGTCGAACCTTGTGGGAAGAGCTGTGTTCCTTTGCTCTGGGAGGTTGAGAGCCTTGCTCTGTCACCTGAACATATTGGGGAGAAGGTCGCATTATTTTTGGAACATCAATGACTGTCACGAATGTTGAATTGATTGCACCCTATGGAAAGAGCTGAATACTTGTTTAAAGGCTACTAAATCAGTATCAGAAAAATTCATGTATTACTGGGCTACGTGTTACTTAGAGTCTGGAGCGTATGGACTGTAGGATGTGAAATATTGTCACAAGCAGAGTCGCAGGACATTTAGGGATACTTCCAGAAATTTCTGGTGCCAGAGAAGGGACGCTGTTTTTAGAAGGCCGAGGATAAGTCGTGAAATTGCCATACGCTAGGATGCTAGGCTGAGGAAAGCCATTCCTTTAAGCTGAAGTTTATTATTCGAGTAAGCCAGGCGCTGATTGCAGTCATCCTCATTTGGGCAGATCAAGTTTTGAGACGGGTTTCTTTGTGCATGGCTTGATGGACAAGTTCCCTTGTACATGGTTCGATGGTGTGATTGGAGCAATGTCCAAATTGAGGGTGTAAGGGTCTTAATCCATTGAAACCTGTTGCCACATATGAATGCTTGCTGAAATTCTGAACAAATTTTGTGTACGTTGTCGTTTTCAAAGACTAGAGGCCTGTAGTGTGATTGTTGGAGATCAAATACTTCACTGGTATAAGAATTGCTACTATCGTCCTGTAATGTGTGATGCAACTATGCATTTAATTCCTGAAGCAATAATCTTCTTGAACAAATTTATTATTTTCTGGGCAAGTCAATTTGCTTAATCCAGAGACAAAATTCGATTATAGTTGGAGGCTGACTTAGTATTGCCAGAGATCGTTGGGATTGCACAAATCTGGGTGTGAATTCCTCTGCTAATTTCAAAAAGGTTGGGTTGTTGGACATGCATCTTCAACCGTGGCTGTAGTAGGCATTGTAAAGCAGAGGTGAGGAGGCCATCTTTATTAGTCTTTCCCAAAGTGTATGCGCTGCTTATGATGCGTTCAAGGAGGTTGCTTATGGTAAGACAATGTATGGTGTGAAAACGGTGATGATTCGATCCATTTCTTTGGCGTTAACTATATTCCGTGATTGCAAATAATGTGACAACAACTTTTCATTCCATTTGGGCACGAAAAATGGTTTTAAATGCATCCCTTCTCGATGAAGAAATGGAAGCGTGAGAGGTTTTGAATCCAGAGTTCAAAGCATTGTTCCTTTTCTATTTTTGTCAGGTTTTATATATTAAGAAATTTGCCTCTTAAAATCCCGTGGTTGCTCTTCAATCTGGCATATGCGTTGGTCATTTTTCTTGTCGATTCATGCTCCTTATGTGGCGTTGATTACTTTATGTTATTTCAAATGTGTTGGAATATGAAGCTTATATAACCAAACACAACTGAAATCGAGAGCCATCACTATTTTTGAAGACAATTGCAATCTGTTGTAAAATCCAATTGTATTTACATATTGCGAGTGAGTGTTGATTTTTCTCTACAAGTTCATAGTTGTGATTAGTGTAATTTTGACAATGAATAAAATAGCCAGAATTGGTGAAGTATTGGAGTTCTTAAAAACTTTGATACATTCCTCTGATCATGGTACAGTAAGAATAAGCAAAGCTTCTCTTGTTGACATTAGAACCTGTTTGGATAATGTACAAGAGAATATTGAGTTTTTGCAGCTTGAGACAAAGCTACAACAGGAAGAATTACAGTAGTGGAGTCATCATTCTGAACATGTTTCTATTCAGAACATTGAGACTGCAACCCATCATAAACAAGTCAATAATGTTACAGTTGGTTCAGATTTAGTACCCAATAAAGCAATAGTTGTACATGCAGATGCAAAAACTCAGTCTGTGATTCCTAAGCCCATCATCAGACTTTGGGAACAGCTTGTCCACAACAAGCACAGAATCGGTCTTGGATATGACAAGGACTTATCCTTTCATATTCCAGACTACTCAAAGCCCATTCAGTTTCAGAGTGCTGGATTCATTCATGATAGCTCACATCTAGCTATTCCAGATTCTGCTCCTCTTCCACAACAACAACAACAACAACAGATTATAAAATGCCAACACTGTGACCGAGTTGGCCATCTGAAAGATCACTGTTTTGATCTTCATCCATGTAAGCACTGTCATAAAACTAGCCATTCTTCACACAGATGCTTCAGAAACAAACGTCCTGCAAGAACAAAGATTTCATCTGTGGAGGATCACTTCTTGGCAAGGGCATTCAAGAGCCAAGAAAATTCCAATCAAACATTGTCGAACTTGTTCCAGTATTGAACAGTCTGCAGTTGAGTTTCTTCCATCATCTCACCTTGATGCGACATGGGGGAAATGTATGTCTCTAACAAGCTCAAAGTCACATCAAGCGAGCCTGAGCCCAACCTGCCAACCAGTTTCAGATTTGTAGCCAGAGACCAAAATGCCTGTAACATGCCTTCATTGTAATCTGGACACTTCCTCTAGCAGAGATTCAGCTTTTTGCCATTTCCGGAAGAAATTTCCAGGAAACAAAATGAGAACACTTCCTCTCACAGAAGACTCCAGCTTTCTTCCATTTTGAAGAGTTCCAGAATTGCATTAGCATTCTGAGTTGTTGGTCAGTCCTATAAACATCACAGTTGAGACTTCCCTCTTTCAGGTCTGTAAGTTCTCCCCTTATATGCAAGGTGAGACCTCCCTTTTATGTGTAAGTTTCCTCTTCAAAACAATAGGAGCACTTCCTCTAGCAGAAGACTTCACTTCTTGCTAGTTTGGAAGAATTTCGACTGCACTAAGCGTTCCAGTGTTGGTGGTCATCCTTAAACTACCGCCCTTTATACCAACATTTCAGAGAGCACATTCAGCCTAGTGCTGCCATGCATTTTTGCACATTTTGTATTACGGCTCTCTTCTTGGACTCATACATAACCCTTCGGATTAAGGGGGGGAATGTTGGACACCTAATCCTTAATGGGTTAGTGTGGAAGCCGAATAGACAAAAAGAAGTCCAAGAGACCTTGGGATGTGAAACCCAACGGTCAAACAATGTACTATAAATGTATATCAATTGTTAATAAAAGATGTACTCTCATGTTTTATCTTTCATATTCTATTGCTGCCCATGTGTGTTTAACAATTCTCATAAATCTCACCTAAACATGGACCATTTGTGTCTGCATAGTGGATCATATCACAAATTGGTTCTATAATTTCCACAACAAATTTGGCATCAACCCAAAAATTATCATTCAAAATCAATCTCTTCACCTCCAAAGCTGCATCTGAGGTAGATAACCTCCACTGTTTCCACATGTCACTAACGACTATGGCAGATAAAGCCTCCTTCATCTCCACAAGTCGCCTAAGTAAAATGTAGTAAGTTTTTAAATCTGGTATTTGCTGGTTTAAAAAACTCCATTTTTGTATGCTTGCAGTAAATGGCTTGTGACTGATGATGGTTGCATATAAACACTTGAATTTTGCGGCCATTTTCAATTAATGCTTGAATCCATTCAATTTTCCCAATGTCCTTCAATGCATTATTCAAATAATGCACTACATATGATGTCCAAAAGAATCCCTGAGTAAATCAAGGACAAAATTAAAGTATTAATAAATCAAAATGTTTATTGTTTAAAATTAAAAAAGTTAAAATACTAAAAAAAAATAAAATCAAATTTGTACTCAAAATAAAAAATGTAATTCATGTAATTTAAATAGAAGATAAATTAAACTTGAAAGTTGAAACTTGTCTCTTACTTGTACTCATTTTGAAGCATTGCCCCTGTTGCTTTGCACACTGGAGCTGCATCAGTAATAACTTGAACAACATTGGATGGCCCCACCTCTGCAATGGCGTCACATAATTGGTCTTTTAAGAACATAGTGTTCTTTTCTTGACTAGAACAATCAATGGCCCTGATAAAATAAGGGCCAGACATGGAAGAGACAATGATGTTTATTAATGGACGATTCCTACAATCAGTCCATCCATCCATGCCAATTGAGTATCCATCTACACTCCAAGATGTCTTCAAGGGTGCCATTGCCTTCTCAAGAAGGGCGTTCTCCCTGTTCACCAATACAGTTTGGAGGTTCTCATAACCATGAGCTTTATACCCTTGAGGTCCATCATTAATAGCACTAGCCATTTGCTCAAACTAGGGGGAACAAACTGCATTGAAGGGAATGCCACATGCAAGAAAAAATCTTGCTATTGCAAAATCAACACCCTCTCTACCTTTCACATCAAACATGTCATAAAGGCCACCAAGTTTAGGCTACTTGCGTGTTTGACTGATAGTGCTTTCTGATGCTCTTGATGACACTGACACATGCTCATAACCAACTTGAACTTTATCATTGGATGGTAATTCTTCTTCATTTGAATCATCATTTTCATCCACATTGCAACATGGCCTAGAGATTTCTTTGCTTGCCTTACCATCAGCCTTTTGTTGCTCTTTTTGTGCACTAGGGAGTCTAGTGGGATCATTTGGGTCTTCAGTGCAAGCATCAACACCCTTCCTTGGTATCTGTATAAAATGAGCTTTAACTCTGGTATAGCTCATTTTCCATTCAAGTTGACATAAAGTGCATTTTATTGTTGTTGTCCCCCCAACACCCTTTGGAGGTTTTTGCCTATCCACATATTTTCAAAGTGGATATTGTGGATTTGATGAAGACATATTTTATTTTGCAAATTTTGGAAGACAATTTGAATTTGTTTAACAAAATTCAAAGTAAAAGCTATGTTAATAGATGTTAATAATAATTATTAATGAGAGACTAAGCTATATTTTATGACAACATTCGTTTCTGTGTAACCATGACAGCTATGTGAGAGAGCTCAAGGCTACTACTAAAACTGAGGATACATACTAGGATACGGCATGCATGAATGTTTATGCTACTTATTTCAAACATAAAACAAGAATTTACATGTAAGATGTCTAATGCTAAAGTAGCAAGTCCAACATTTACTTAAGAAATCAAAGTATGCTAGGAAGAAGTATTGACTGTATTGTTGTACATTGAGAGTGTCTCTTCAAAATGAAAGATAGCCTATTTCATCATTCATGCAAAGGGAGTTCCATGTTAAATATGCTTGGGCTCCATTGGTGAGTGTTCATATGGTACTTTGGATGTACAGTCAATGTGGTGATCCTGCTTTCCACTTTTTTAGTCTACACCCGCATTTCTATAGCAGTTAACAATCCCTGAATTTCGTAGATAGAGCTTGCAAAAATTCTATTTACTTGGGCAATAAGATAAAATTAGAATGGAAAATTTTATGAATGTCCAGCAAATGGCCAAAAGATATGACATTGGAATTAAAAAGTACAACCAATGATGTCAAATATGTAGGGATGCCATAGGAAACCCCAAAAACATAAAGCAAAAAACAAGAAGATCAAGTGTAATAAACAAAATGGATCAAATTAGAACAACTCAGAAAACAATTACAAAATTTTTAAGAATAAAATGGAATCATGTTAGCCCATTGAAACGTACTTTACCATGCCCTTTTCCTCAAATCCTCTCCAGACTTCTCTTTCTTTTTTTTTTTAACATGATCGGGTACTTATCTATTATAAAAACAGCTGAATATGAGTGCTGTTACAAGGAGTGGGGAGAGAGGAAAAGAAGTCCAAAATGGGCGCGCAGGCCCTGACTTCTTAGTAGTAACCTTATAGCTGATATACTGAAATAAGAGACGGCTATATTGCCTTACAAAGAGCCCTGCAAGAAAACAAAATTTGCTGGCCATGTGATTTTTTACCAAAACTGATTGACTGAGTCCTCCATCTGAATATCCTTCTTGCTTGCTCTGGTGGAGGCCTCAGCTTGCATGGCATCAGTCATGTTTTTAATGTGTGCGATGGCCTCTTCCAGGTGATTGCATTTTTCTTTCAGGCTCTCTATTTCAGCTCGCTGCTTTTCCAATTTTTTCCTCTTGGAGCGACTGTCAGCTTGAAAGTCTTCCTTGAGCTCGTTATGGCGCTTGATGATCCTTGCAATCATGAAATAGTGTTGCTTGCAAAGTGTGCAAGTGTTATTGCCCAGCACACGGTCTAGAGGATTCTCAGGGGGGTTGCTGCCGGCCTGGTTCTCATTCTGAGGTCTGATTTCAGAGGGCTCCGCCATGTCTGAGAAGAAAAGAACAGCCAAGGAGATCAGCGACAAAAAGACCTGAGGAGAGCAGGAGTTATACCTCGTTCGATTCGGGAGGAGGCAAGCTTCAATGCAGGGGCTGCCTCGCTTGTTGTCGTTCTTCTGGATCCGGAAGAGAGGATAACGCGCAACTGAGATGGGCTGGGGACGAGCGCTGATGCTACAATGCTCCTGGGCCAAATCAAAAAACACAGAGACTGCTCTTTGCTGTCTAGAATAGAGGGGAGGGAGGGGTTTATAAAGCAGCTGAGGGGGCTGGGCGGGCATGTGATATTGAGGGAGAACGTGAACTTGGGCAAACTCGGGTTCCTCCAGGAGATCTTTGGTGCATACGAAGGGGATTACAAAGGGACTTATGCGAGAGGTCTCAGGGGATGGATCACGAGGTGCTTGACTGGATCGAGAATCAAGAGAAGGCCGGTCAATAGGCTGGGAGGATTGGAGCACGCGATTCACGAGGGAGCTGTGAGGGGTCAGAGAATCTAGAGAGAAGCAGATGTGATCCGAGTAAGCCTGATAACTGATATTATTTGGATTCTGAGACGTACTTAACTTACAATTCTGAAGTGATGTCGGGTCAGCAGTTCTGCTATGGGATTGTCTTGTCATAGAGATGATCATTCTCCCTTATTTGACCGCTCGGCCTGCTGACGGCCTTGGAGGCGAAAGAGTCCGCTGCTGCATTGTTTTCTCTTAAGACATGCTTGAACGTTATTTCTCCCAAATTTCTGATGTTATTCTGGATCCTGAGCTTTATATTGCTGAGAGTGGCTTTGTTGAAGTCTGCTCCTGAGACCAAAGCTGCAATGATGATGGCAGAGTCCCCCATGATGATAGGATTTTTAATTTCCAGCCTATTTAGAATCGAGGTACCTAGAAGGAGGCTGTATGCTTCAGCCACATTGTTAGATACTCTCCCCAATCCCCATTCATAGCTAACAATAGTTTCTCCTCTGTGGTTTTTAATGATGCCTCTCGCCCCGACTTTTCCTGGGTTGTTCTTGGAGGCTTCGTCGAAATGTAAAGTGGGGCGCTTCTGATCTGAGATCCATTGGTTGACCTCTTCCTTGGTTCCTCTGAGTTTCCAGTGGGATCCCTTCTTATGAGCTTTTGTTTGGGGGTGTTGAAGATTGGTGTAGCTGAGGTTAAACTTGTTGTACCATTGAGTCTCTGCGTGCTGCCAACTTGACTGATCTGGGAGAGCAATGAGGTTGGTGCTGATTGATTCTGAGATGATGGCTATTGTTTTAGCTAGGATGCTGGCTATGGAAGGCTTTTTGTTGTTGAATACATAGTTGTTCCTAGCTAACCAAATTTGCCAACAAAGAGTGGCTGGGATGCATTTCCACAGTCGGTTGATATTGTGTTTGCCTTTTTTGGGGAAGGGATAACATTTCCCCCAGTTTTTCTGAAGAGAGGTAATCTGATCAAAGCTTTCACTGATTGTCATGGGATTTATCACTTGTTTCCGACAACTTTGCGCAAAGGGACAGAGAAGAAAGATATGCTGTGTGGATTCCTCCTCAGCGCAGCAGAAGCAGCATCTTGAGGGACCCTGTATTCCTCTTTTCCTTATGTTCTCAGTAGTGAGGATCTTTCCTTTGAGGAGTGTCCAATTGAAGTGTTTGAATTTTGGTAAACATTCCAATTTCCAAGCAGTGGTGTGGAGATTCCAGTTTGCAATTTGGGTGGTTGCCTGAAGGATTTTGTACCCTTCTTTAACCGTGAATTTGCCTCCGCTAGAGTCCTAGATGTACCTATCTTCGACCCCTGAATTTGTAGGCGCAGAACCAGAGAGAGAGCGTTTAAGATTGGACCAGAGGTCCCTGAGGTCGATGGGGAGGTTAAGATCCTTCCAATCTTGCCATATGTTCTGGTTCCAAGTTGATATGTCATACAAGGTAGTTAAATTTCTTTCTTCCATCCAGATCTGGAGTGGTCTAGAAGCTTGATGAAGGTTCCTTGGCTTTGAGCCCATGATTCTGTCTGACCAAATATTGATGCTCTTACCATTTCCAGGGAATTTGGATGTGTTTTCTCTGAATTGTGGGAGCACATTTTTGATGAGTTTCCAGACTGGGGTGCAGGGTCTTTCCACTATTGGCTCGGAGAGGAGGTTCGAGTTTGGACCACTGAGGTATTTCCTTTTTATGACCT
This sequence comes from Pinus taeda, assembly GCA_000404065.3. Classification (NCBI taxonomy): domain Eukaryota; kingdom Viridiplantae; phylum Streptophyta; class Pinopsida; order Pinales; family Pinaceae; genus Pinus; species Pinus taeda. The sequence goes on along the minus strand of APFE030912222.1, from coordinate 181,118 downwards.
CCACCCACCGCGAACCTTTGCTTGTAAGAATTCTCCAAATCAACTTGAAACCCAGAGCCCGATTGGAGAGGCTTGGGATTTTGATAGATAAGCCACCTTTTTCATAAGGTAAAGTTACCTGGTCCCATTTAACAAGGCTAAATTTCTTGGACTCTTGCTTCCCTCCCTGCCAAAGGAAACTTCTAAGGATGATCTCCATGTGTTTTTGGATGCTTGCCGGAGCCAAGATGACCGTATATTGGTAGATTGGGAGGGCTCAGAGGATAGCCTTGATGAGGATTACTCTGCCTGCCAGGTTCAGCCAAGAGACTCCCCAACTCTGAAGAAGGCCTCTCATTCTTTCTATATGTTTGACCCATATTTCTGCCTTGACTGTTTCCTTAGCAAGAGGCAGGCCTAGATATGAGAAGAAACTCCAATTTCTTTGCACCAGAATGTCAAGAATCAGGGATATTCTTTGTTGAATTTGGAGAGGGACATTCCAAGTATAAATCTTGCATTTTCTATTGTTCAGCTTTCCTCCTGAAGCTGCTAAGAAGGCATCCAACACTTTCTTGAATCTCTTTGCCATTAGACTGGAGGCGCCCCCAGTGAGAAGGGTGTCATCCACAAAGAGCGAATGATTGATCTCTTTGATCCCTCTTTCAATCCGGATGCCAGTGATTTCTTTTTGCGTTCGAAGATTTTCTAAGTGAATACTCAGAGTCTCAGCAATAATAATGAATAAGAAGGGGGAGAGGGGGTAGCCTTGTCTCAGCCCTCTAAAGCTCTTGAAATAGTTGCTGGGGCGGCCATTGATGAAAGGAGCAGTCCAAGGGTTGGAGATGCACCCGTTGATGATACTTATGAAGTTTTTGGAGAGTCCAAATCTTTTGAGAGTTTCTGTTAAGGAGTGGTCAACTCTGTCAAAGGCGTTTGCCATGTCCAGTTTAATTATCATTCCTCTTTCCCCTCTGTTGTAGCTGCTGTGTATAGCTTCTTGAATGAGGATGACGTTGTCAGTGATTTGCCTGTTTGGGACAAAACCTCCTTGATTCTCAGAAATCAAGTGAGGAAGGAGTTTTTTGAGCCTATTGGCAAGAATTTTGGTTACAATCTTGTAGGAGACATTGCAGAGAGATATGGGGCGGAATCTATCGAAGGAGAAGGGATTCATTTCCTTGGGGATAAGAGCTATGTGCGAAGACTTGGTGTTTTCTCCCATCTTGTGATTTTGAAAGACATTCTTGACCATCCGCACAAAATCTTTTTTGATTGTTTCCCAATGGTTTCGGTAGAAGACAACCGTGAAGCCATCCGGTCCCGGGGCCTTGTCCTGCTGCATACTGAAGGTAGCTGTGCATATTTCCTCTTCTGTAATGTCCTGATCCAGATCTTTGTTCTGAGCCTCTGAGATTTTGCTCTCTATTGCATTGAGGAATTCGAAGCTGTCCGTTTGCTGAGGAGCAATAGAGAGGAGAGATTTGAAGTGGTTGTGGGCTGCTTCCTTGATTTCCTCTTGGTCACTGAGCTGTTTTCCATCTACCTCTATTTTATCTATCTGGTTGCCAGCTCTCCTGAGCTTTATGTTGTTGTGAAAAAAAGAAGTGTTTTTGTTTCCAGCTTTCAGCCATAGACAACGAGACTTCTGTCTTTGATCCTCTTCTTCAGCTCTGTTCTGTCGATAGAGTTCTCTATACATTTCTTTTTCATAGTCTAAATCCTCAGTTGTGTATTGGACATTTTCTTTGGCCTTATTCCACTGCTCCATCTTCAAGAGTAGGTCCGATTTTTTTTTGTTCTCCATGACCGCTGCTTCTTTTGCCCACTGTTTAATGACTGATCTCAGCGCCTTTAGCTTTGTTTCCCATACGTAGTAAGGCGACCCGTTGACTTCTTTGGTCCACTGATTTTTGATGAGGGAGCAGAAATCGTCTTGCAGGTCCTAGATTTTATTGTACTTGAAAGGAAGAGGTCCCAAATTTCTGCCTTTGTCCAAATTTAGGATCACGGGTTTATGGTCAGAGGCCGAGGCATGGATTAAATGACTTTTGATGGACTGGAAACTTGCAGCGATTCCTTCTTGGAGTAGGAATCTGTCCAATCTCTCTTTTATATTGGATAAGCCGATCCTTTTATTGCTCCATGTATATTTTCCATTGGATAGGGGAATGTCCATCAAGTTGTGGAGCTGGATTATGGATTCTAGAATATCTCTTGAGGGGTCTGCGTGGTAGTTTCCTCCCAGTTTTTCCTCCACGTTTCTTATTAAATTCAGATCTCCCCCAAGAATTATTTTCCTATTTTGTACAGATTGAAGGTTTGAGGATATTGTTTCCCAACAGCGACCTTTGTCCTTGTGATGATTTGGAGCATATATGTTGTATATGTAGTAGATTTCCTGAGATCCTTTGTTTTTCAGATCTGTTCTGACCCACCAACTGCAAAATTGAGAGTTGATGATTTCCCATTTATTCTTGTTCCACATTGTTCCTATTCTACCTGAGGCACCTTCTGAACCAATTGATACCCCAATGAAGTTCTTGAAATTTTGACTTTGGTGTTGAAAGTCTTCTGCCGAAATTTTGGTCTCCTGGATGAGAAGAAGATCTGGCTGTTCCTGCTTTAATAAATCCCTGATTGCTTTTAGTTTTAAGGGAGAGCCCATCCCCCTAGAATTCCAAGAGACCAAGATCATTATTTACCATTGGTTGGGTGAGGACCACTCCTCTCCTTTGCCTTTTCTCCACTTCCTTTCAGCTTGCCTAGGTATGAATCCATTGGTTGCTGCATTCCCGTTGCCATCTCTTTTGCCGCTGTTTCATCTTTGAGCTCTTTGTTTGACTTTTGACCAGCTCTTCTCGGAGGGTCTGTGGATTGATTGGCTTCTTTCATTTTTCCTCTAGTTAGGATTCTATCTGAAGATGGAGGAGGGGAAGGGAGGGTGATCATGTGGGTGGGAGAAGAAGGAGCTTGGGGGGAAGGTGGAGGAGAAGGAGGATCTTCAGCAGACAAGGATTCGAAGGGATTGGAAGTTGAGGGAGGAGATGAGCTGAGAGGAGGGAGGGGAGAGTGAGAAGGGGGATCAGGGGGGGATTTTGAGCTGGGACCTTGAGGGTGGGAAGGTTTTCTCCTTTTCACTGGTTCCCAAGAGCCTTCAGGATTTTCCTCATTTTCAGATGGGTCATTTGATTTTAACTTACTGCATCTATTGGCGAAATGACCATACTCGTGACATACCTTGCATTTGAAGGGGAGTTGATCATAGTCCAGCTGCTGGATGTGCATCCATTGGTCTACCCTGAGCTTGATGGCTTCTGGCAGGCCTTTCCCTAGATCTACTTCAACGCAGATCCTTGCGCATGCATGCATGTTCTCCCTTGGCTCCGATTTTTCAATGTATTTGCCTACTGCATTCCCTATTGTCTTTACTGATTCATCTCCCCAGCAGTGTAGCGACAGATGTGGGAGACGAACCCAAACTGGGACAGCGTTTTGGATATCCATTTCCGGATCAAAGTCCGGGGTCCATTTGTTCAGGTACAAACCTCTTGAGTCCATGAAGTAAGGGCCATTTCTGAATATGAGGTTCTTGTCTTCTTTTGATTCGAACAGAAAGGTGAAATAACCTCGCCCGCAGAATCTGATGGCTATCTTCCCTTGAATCATCGTGCTCCAGTTGCGCTCAACCCATTTCTAAACTGATCTCGGGGAGGGCCAGAGACCAGTGAACTGGCCTACTAGCCCTCTTTCAGCGAGGATGATTGCGGACTTCCTTGGGAGGGAAGGAGGGAGATTTACCTCCAGGATTTCATCAAGCTTTTTAATGAACTTGGTCACAGTGGGATGAGATCTGGAAATGACTGAATGAGAGAATAAAGAGGTGAAAATTTCCGCATGGTTCTCGGAGCCTGGAGGGGGAGGGGCAAGCCCGGCCATTCAAAGAATGAATGGCCAGCGAGGGAAAACGCAGAAGGGTCGGCGCGGGGCAGGCTGGGCCCCAACGGGGGCGGGGAGCAGCAAAGGGCCAATGGAGGAGGCGAGGGAGCGATCAGGACGAATGGAAGGGGACGGCAGCGGCCCTGCCAGGCAGGGCCTGGAGAGCAGGTGCAGATGCAGGTGCAGGAGCGCTAGGTCAGAGATCGCCAGAGCTCGAAGGTCATCCCAGCCATCCCAGAACTTTGCATTGTTAATGATCAAACATGAAGATGTTGAGGAATCTAAAACATTTCAAGGATATGAATCAAGTTTGAAATTTGATTTCATTGAGGTTTCTAATTCATCTGATAAGATGTTTAAGGTGTCTAACATGTTGCCTCCTAAAGATGTAAACAAATGAAGTGAATTTGCAGCATGATGCATCATTGTTGAAAATTGGTGTGAACAAGATGCTAGTGTTAAAGCATGCAAATGTCAAAAAGAAAATGCAAAGGCTATTTGACAAAGAAGACATTGTTCCTAAAACATCTTCTTATGGATTTCATAATGTTTTGGCTTTGAAGAAGGATGGTGCATGGCGATAGTGATCACATTTGGTAAAGAGTCGATCCAAGTGCAAGGCTAGACATGCAAAGCGTTGTCATGATGATAATGTTCAAAGGGAAAGGAAATTTAAATTGTTTAAGTTTCCATTGATTGAAGACCAAGGAGGGAATGTGCATATTCCTTCAAAGATAGTTGTCTGGTATGCATATCTTCAAAAATTGCAACAAGATGTCATTTTTGACAGTAACACAAGGACTCCAAAATCATGGAAAGTGATGTACTTTTATGAAAAGCTCAAAGCAACAAATTCAAGAAAATCCAAGTGGATTGAGAAGGGAAGGGTTAGGGAATTGTACCCTCATATATTTGTGATTGATCAAGAGCTTTTGGAGGTCCAAAAGCTTGCAATGGGGAGGAGTGATCCAGGGGCTCAAATTAGTGCTCAAAATTCAAAGTGTGCAATAGAGCTCAAAACCTAAACGACTGGATAGATATCGACGATCTGAATCCAACGCAATTCATTTCACACAAAACCGATATCGTATGCTCCCGATATCGTGTTCTGATCGAATTGTCAAACAACTAAAATTTAAAAAGTTAAATTGCAAATACAACTAGTCAACAGTTTGTACGTTGACTGGGAAATGTTCATATAGGGTGACTGGACCTCCTATCGACCAATGGTATGGCGACAAGTGTCACATTTTGATTCGTTGGTAGTTAGTGTGATTTCATTGGTTGAGTGTTGGACCAATGAAGGAGAGCCACGTGGTCCAATTGGTTGTTTCCATGTGGCCTCCTCTTATTTGAAAAACTTTGGTATGAGGATGCACTACCTCCATGGGATTCGAACTTGTGACCTCCACCAAACAACACTAGGGCCACACCGTTGCGCCACACATGTTTCTTGACTATAGTGGTCACGAAATCATATTTAAAGTTTATGGAACACGCCATTGGGGGAGGGGGTTGGGATAAGCCCTAGCCCCTGGCCACCCCAGTGCCCATGGGACCGCAGGCGGAGGGGCCAAGGGGTTAGGCCTTAGCCTAACCCATGACCACAACCCCATAGACATAACGTAGTGAGAGATCCAAGCAGAGACCGGAGGTGGAAGGTAAGGGGGCCAACCCTAGGTCCCAAGGAGGTCATACGACCCGGAGCATGAAGTAAGTGGGGGCGAACCCTTAGGTGCCTGCAGTTGGGGCCAGCCTCAGGGCACATCGCTCGTGATATGACCACACACCATACAGTTTGAGCACACGGATTTTAAGTGCCATTTCCAGGTTCTATGGGTGGTTATATGACCATGTGTTAGGCAGCTGGGGGTCAAGCTGATAGGGACGAGCAGTTAGCCCCGGCTCTCAGGAACATGGCCCCCATGTGGCCCTAATTTTTCGGAACTGGGGGCTTAATGGCCAAATTAATGGTCCATAATTGTGTGTCAATTCCGCATTTGGGGCTCTCAAACCAGGTTAAGGCCAAATTGGAGCCATGTAAAAGCATGTAAACACACTTTTGAGCATTTTAATGAAAGAGGCCCTGCGTTGGAAGTTGGACCAGTAGATGTAGTCGAGGAGAGGGGTGAACTCCTTTATCATGCTTTGTCTTATGTGTTTATGATATGCTTATTTTGTCTCTATTTGGTTGTAAATTGTGGTTAAAATTTACTTGTATATGTGTTTAGTAAATTGATCATCTAACCAAAACACATATATATTTAACTTGAAAATTGTTAAAAATATGCAAGTTTACAATTAAAGATCATGAAGGCTACAACATATTCAGAGTTTTGGAAGCAAACTCCTAATAATCAACACAGGTTTCCATTTGCACTTGACACAGAGAAAGGACAGTTCCAATTGGCCTTCTTGGAACCTACAGTTCCAGTCCCCAAAAGTGCAGAAGACTACAAAACCTCAGTATTTTCTTTTGATACCTAAAAGGTTCATGCAATCAATCAAATGGATTTGCAAAAACAGGCGGGTGACATGTTCTATTCAACACTGACAAGTTCAGCCATGGCTGCCTCAAAACTGTAGGCCTCTTTGAATAATATGCATTCACAGCTAAAGATAGAGCGAATGTCATCCTTGGCCAAAGACACTAGAACCAAAGCTTTAGAAGATTTAGCGATTAAACTAGGATATGATCTTAGTAACATCAAAGTAGCTGAGGAGATGATTAAAAATAAATATGAAGATATTCAAGCTCTGAGGAAACAACTCAAGCTTCCAACCACATAGCACCCTCTAACCAAAGAAATAACTAATTTGGGGATAAAAAAGGAAAAGTTGTTCAAATTAATAGTTGAAAAAAAAATTCAAATTCAGAAAATGGAGGTGGACATGGAGGTACTCTTAAAAGAAAAGGAACAATTAGCAGCTACAGGTACATCAACACAACATGAAGTACAACAAACAACATAAACATCCACTGCAGATTCTTTTGAAAATCTAGTCAAAGCTTTGGGAGAATTATCATTAACAAACAATGAGAACGAGAAGTTAATGGAAACACTGACAAATATGGAGGAAAAAAATCAAAACTAATAATGCATATCTAGCAGAGGTACAGAGCAACTTCACACTGACTCAACAAATTGAAAAATATGAGAATCAATCTTTAACAGCTCAAATGTTGGCAGAGGCCAAGTGGAGCATATGGCATAATATAAATGCAAATATTACAAAGTTATGGTCATCAATTCAGATTATATTTGAGCAGGAGGAACTAGTGTAGAATGTTAGGGCAACAGTTGAGCAAACAAAGATTGAAATTGAACACAGGCCAGCAGAAGCACACCGAATTATCAAAATGTTGAATTCCAAAACTAAGGATGAGCTTGAAGAGCTCCACATTCAAGATAGAATATGCACAGTCATAGAAGTGAAGAGATTCCTAACAAAGAAGAACCTCATGGTACAACTGGAGAACAAATGCAAAGAATTATAACTTCAAGTGAAAAGATTTAACATAAAATTTGGTTTATTGCAGGATAAAGGACTCCCAACCCTAAGAGCTTCTAATGGAAAACTGATTCCATTAGAAAATTATCAAGGTTAGTTGTGTAATATAGTTGCAGACACATCCAAGTTCACTAAAGTAAGATGAACAATATGTGGAGAAGCTTTCATCAATTTCCCCTTTGATTTCTCTTCTTTCTAGTGTCCCCATTACACCTCTCATTCATGCTCCTTCTATAGCAACTCTATAGGTCACAATCCCACCATCTTTTCCACCTCTTACATCAAGCGCAACTACAATTTCATCTACCTCTCATATTCCAATTATTTCAGCTTGTTATGCCCCTTTACTTCTGCAACAACAACTGAATGCTATGCCAATGAATTATTCACAACATATACCTCAATTTGATGGCACTGGGCCTACTATAGCTCAACAACACATTGATAAGATGAATTATTTTTGTTAAGTTATGGTATGTTCTATGCTTAGAGCAATTTACTTTTCTTTCTTATTATTATTCATAGATTAGCAATCACATGTGCATAAGTAAAGTGCAGATAGAACATTAAACAATCAACAGAAAACAAGCCAAGACAAGAGACACAAGATGTGGCGGCTAGCCAGGGACAAACCCCACAATGTGTGGGGAAGCCCTTTGATCAAATATTCTTTTATATTCAATAATTCAGCAGAGATAAATAGTACAATAAATCTGATTTATATCAACAGTAGCAAACCCTAGATCAGCAGCATCAGCATTAGCTGCTTCATCATCAAAACTAGGGCATACGATATCTCGCAAACCGACCGTCGGATCGGCTTGATTCCACCACCAAAAGTTGAAACCTTCAGAGGAGGTTCAGATGAACCTACAGTGCAGTTCATATGAGGAGATCTTCTGGTCCACATAGGTCAAACTTCACTTCTGCAGTTGCAACTTCAGTTTCAACATCTTCCTTCAAACTAGGGCAGTCGATATCTCGCAAACCGTCTGTCGGATCGACTTGATTCCACCACCAAAAGTTGTGGCTTTCAGAGGAGGTTCAGATGAACCTACAATGCAGTTCAGATGAGGATATCTTCTGGTCCACGCAGGTCATACTTTACTTCTGCAGTTGCAGCTTCAGTTTCAGCAGCTTACTTCAAACTAGGGCAGTTGATATCTTGCAAACCGTCTGTCGGATTGACTTGATTCCACCACCAAAAGTTGTAGCTTTCAGAGGAGGTTCAGATGAACCTACAATGCAGTTCAGATGAGGAGATATTCTGGTCCACGCAGATCAAACTCTACTTTTGCAGTTGCAGCTTCAGTTTCAGCAGCTTCCGACTTCACATGTGTGAGGGAGAGACCCTTTTCTGCACAGTAGAGAAGAGACTCTTTTCTGCACAGTAGAGAGAGAGAGAGAGATGTGATGAGATGAGTGAGTGAAAATGAGGAAAATTCCTCTTGTATTTATACACAAATGATGATGTTTGAATAGATGTGATTGTTGGGCTTCCGAGCCTAAATGGGTTGTAGGTTGGCTTGATAATAATTCCATAATCAAAATAAATTCATATCTTCATGAATACTTATTGGAATCGGATGATCTTTATATCAATATTACACCTCTCGACAAGAGGAATCTAATAAAAATATTATCAGCCATGAATAAGGTGACCCACATGAATTTTTGCCCTAATTTCCAATTTTAACACTCCCTCTCAATTAGGGAGAACTTCATCTACAATCTGTCTATCGGTCGTTACTATTCATCCATCAAATGCACTACCCTGTATAGCTTGACCCTTGCCCTGCTCTGCTCTATTCTGCCTGTTCTTATTTGTCTTGTTCTGCCCCTGTACTGATCTATATTGTTCTGCTCTGTTCTGCTCTGCTCTTGCATTATTCTATTTTGCTCTGCTTTTGTCTGAATTATGAAGAAGAAGAAATGATCGAGGATGTATTATAATGACTCAAAGTCAGTCTCAGAGTATGTACCACTGGTCCCAAACCAATCTCAACCAACCCGAAGTTAGCGTCATAGTATGTACACCTCCTACCACTGGTCCCAGACCAGTAACATCCTCCACTGACTCAAAGTCAGTCTCAGAGTGCGTACCACTAGTCCTAGACCAGTCTCAACCGACCCAATGTCAGTGTCATAGAATGTACCACTCCTACCACTAGTCCCAGACAAGTATCATTGATCCCAGATCAATGGAGGTCATCCTAGCGTAGGGAGTATGGTAGATACAACGATGCGTCCATCTGTACTAATATGGTCCCTAACTTCATTTCCCTGCTCATTGATCAAATGAGAGGTACTTCCCATGAGTCCCAGACTGCATGGGTAGGATGCCTCGACAGGAGAACTAATCAATCCTGTCCTCACGGGAGAACACATCAATCCTGCTACAATCGCCATAGAGAACACATCAATCCAAGCCTCACAAGAGAACACATCATTCCTACTACAATTGCCATGGAGAACACATCAATCCAGGCCTCACAGGAGAACACATCAATCCTGCTACAATTTCCATGGAGAACACATCAATCCAGGCCTCATAGGAGAACACATCAATCCTGCTACAATCGCCATGGAGAACACATCAATCCAGGCCTCACAAGAGAATTAATCATCCTGCTACACAGGAGAGCGAATTATCATGTTCCACAAGAGAGCGAATCATCTTGTCCCCAAAGAGAGAAAATCATCTTATTCCAGTGTGCACCCTATGGTCGTATGTTGCTCCAGTAAGAACTGCAAGCCCTCATAGCTCAATGTATGAAACATGCAAGACCCTTGTACAAGGGTTTCTTGACGACTCCAAGTTGTTTAGGAAAATCACAGATTACATCTTTCCTCAGGGCTTTGACAAGGTGTATTGACCTGTACATCATCTTAATGTGATGGAGCCTCCTTGCTCATCGACTTACCATATCTCAGATGATGTCTATCTGCTGGAGCAATTGACGAATACGAGATTCCTCAATAATCAAATCCCACCTCTGGTTGTTATAGAGAATCACAGTGGTATCCAATGTAAATCCAAACAACTCATTGAAGAGATTTCGCAACCATACTGCCTCACAGGAGGCCATGCTAGCAGCAATATACTCTGCTTCGGCGGTGCTCAAAGCCACCGACTTTTGCTTCCTGGTCATCCAAGATGTCAAAGCAGATCCCAAGGTGAAATAACACCCAAAAGTGCTCTTACGGTCCACCACACTGCCTGCCCAATCAGCATCAGTATATCCAAGTAGTCTCACATCTCCGACAGTGTATCTTAACCCATTAGTAATTGTGCCATGAAGATATCTCAAAAGATTCTTGGCATCAATTCAGTGAGGCTCAACTGTAGAAATTTTGAATAATAAACACATATTCAATGGAGATTATCCTGATCATGTACTATTGCGGAATACATACAAAATACATAAGCTCCTCTACGTTGATCATCAATATAGCAGCATCAATAACAATAAAACATCAAGAGCATGCACATATTAACACAGTATGTAACCCAGGGAAAGCTTACAGTTGAAAACCCCACACTATCTATATATTAATGATTGAGAACATGTAACATTACAATAGTCAATACTTGTCACAAGTATCCAACACTATCTCCACCTGTTACACACAATACAACTCAGATCTGATCTCCAAATCTATTCCACTGCTTGCCTGCCTCCACTGCTCAATACC